>JAPSGF010000020.1:4986260-5085052 GCA_035772895.1 Perdix hodgsoniae | reverse complement strand
CTTCCCTTCCCTTCCCTTCCCTTCCCTTCCCTTCCCTTCCCTTCCCTCTCGATGGCTGCCCCTTTAAGACTTCCACCATTTTGCGCTCTGCCCTGCACCAAGATGGCGCCCGCACCTTCGCTTTCCCTCCCGCCCCCTCTCTCCCCTCGGTATATCCGGACGCATAAATTCCGGGCCCCCCCCGCACGGCCTCGCCCTACGTAAAGATGGCGGCGCGCCTTTCCCCCTGTGCCCGCCTCCAAGATGGCAGCGCCCTTTGTCGCTCCTCTCTAGAGGCGGCGGCGGGGCGCTCTCCTGGTGGCCGCCTATGCCGGGAGAGTGAGGTCAGTTCCGGGGTGGGGCCGCCTCGGTGCGGACAAAAGGAGCCCGAGCCGGCGTGAGGGAGGGCGGGGGCTGAAGGGGGTCGCTGCGGACAGGTGGGTGCGGGTGGGGATGGGCTGCGGCCTGGCTGCCTCCCGCCGCGCTGCTCTCAGAGCGGAGGGCGCCCGGGTGGGGCCGCCGCTGTGGGAAGGGGGCGGCGGGCGAGAAGGGGTTCTGAGGGGCTGCAGCCCCGACAGGAGGGCGGGGAGGGCTCGCTGACTAACCGAGCTGTAATTCGTTTCCTTCGTGTGCCCGCCGTCGCTGCGCTGCCGGGGGACGCGGCCCTGGCTGTGTGGGGCGCGGCCGGGCCGCTCCTGCGCTGCCGGCAGCCCCTTGGCGAGGAGGTGCGAGCCGTGCTTGTTCCCGGGGGCGGCTTCGAGCCGGGAGGTTTCCTGAATTAACTTTCTTTCCGTCTCGTTTTGTCGCGGTGTTCTGGTTTTGTTGTTTTTTTTTTTCCCCAAAGCCTGAGGCGGTGCGGCTGGTTGGTGGTGGGCAGACAGGGGCGATGCGCTGTCAGTGTGCGGGTGTGTCGTGCTGTGGTTTGGGGCGGTGCTGAGCCCGGAGAGGAGGGCAGGGTGGGGGAGAGCCGGGCGGGGAGGGAAGGTCAGCGAGTCCTCTCCTTTCGCTCGTTCCTTTACAGCGCTTGGGCACGGCTCGAGTGGAAAAGCTTTGGTTGTGAGCACATCGCTTCCGAGTCTGCCAACCCTGATGCTGGTGTTGGCTGATCCCAACGTGTTCTTAGGTTGAACATCTTAACCAATGTATTTTGTTCTAGTGATGTCTCTTCCTTTTCCCGTGTTTTTTTTCCCTCTGCTTCTTGGTGATGAAATGCTTTCTGAAGTTCTGCAGTCCTCCCTGACTTTGAGGGAGGGCTTGCTCTCTTGTCTGCTTCCCCATGCTGATGTGCAGGAAGCAAGGAGAAAAAGCTGTTGTAGTTCTTGTGCTAAATTTCCACTGCTTTAAAAAGATTTGTGTTGGTAGATGTGTTGTGAAGAGTGGGGATAGTTGCTTGAGTATAAAATGATGAGGGATGTGTGTTTTCAGAGTCCCAATGCATTTAGATCTTTCCTCCAGGGGGTTTATCCATCTTCATTAGTTTGGTTACAGTAGTGGAACTCAGAGTCTCTTTTAAATGTGTTTGCAGCACCTGCTCTGTAGTAGCTTCTGGAACAAATGTTGGAAATTTCTTCGTCCTTGAAATTTTTCTTAGAGCTTCCAGCATCTTTCTGGCTATCAGCATCTCTTCTTAGTTCCCAATGACCATCTAGTTTGTTCCTGAAATCTTAGACATCCTTTCACAAAGTTTTACATAACGTGGTTCCTCTGTGATCTTCGTTCTCTCTGCTGATAATTTCTGCTTGATTTCAGGGAAGCTGTTCCCATGGCGTGTGGGGAATGCAACGCTTCAGCACCTGCTCAGGATCCAGCAAGCAGGAACGTCACCTACTTCCAGCACAGAGAACTGAAGTGCAGATAGCAGAACCCAACTGCAGGGTAAGGGCTGCAGGCCAGTTTGGGAGTGGTGTGCTAAAGACACAAATGAAATCATGAGAACACTGCTTTGATATAATTGCAAAGCACAAGGCAGTGATAAGATGTGTGATAAAAGAGCAAAGAGGAAAGGTGGTGAATCAGGGAGAGTGGTGATATGCTTATTTAAATCTGTGAGCCCTGAGCTTTAAGGTGGGGGGAAAAAAAAGATTGAAGTAACAATGTGTTGTCTGATGTAAAACTTAACTGTTGCATTTACCTGTGCATCTAAGTCCTGGCTGCATAGACTCTGACAACATTTGTTAAAAAGAGTAAGGCTGTATGCTCTGTTGATTTTAGTCAATATTCTTCAGTTTCCAGCAGGGTGATGTTTGCATTGCTATGTAAACAAACATTTTTTTCCGTGGTTAACTAAGGAGAGCGCTGACTTGCTGCCCTTGTGGGTGGCACTTAGGCAATGGTGAGGATTTGTAGTTGGAAACTTTGTCTCTTTGGGTCTCTGTTAGAATAGGGATGAAAGGAAGTGCAGAGTGCCCTGCTTATCTGCAGGATGATATGTAGTCCAGATGGGTCAAATTGTGAGCAGTGGGGAAGTGCAGGTTTGTGTTTGACAGTTTGAGGATTTGCTTTGTTGTGCTGGTCGTGCATGGTGCTTGGAAGCTGTAACTTCATTTATGTAGGTCAAAGGGAATGTGCATAAATAACTCCTTAAGATATACCAGAAGCCATGTGTTAAAATCTAATGCTTCCGTGTTTAAAATGTGGAGTGCCTGAAGTCTTTCAGTGATGACTTCCCAAATGCTTTGAGTTACTACGTTCTCATAAATGCTGCAGATGTTCAGAAAGTAATTTCCTGGCTTAGGGTGCTCTGACTTAATTTTAAAAAGTTGTGGAATTCAAATGTAAGTTACTGTGTTGCTGTGTACAATCTTAACTACATGCCTTCATGAATTCTTCCATGTTCTGAAGGAGGATTTTGTTCAGTTGAGTATTTAAAAGGGAAGTGAGAGTCACTGAAGTTAAATTGAGCCTTGCTGGTGTCTAGGAAAGTGCAGTGAAGTCGTGTGAGTGGTGGTGGAGTACAGAAGGGGAAGGGTTTCTGCATTTTATGTGGGGCTTTTTCATGCTGGGATGTCTCACCACTGTTTTGGTAAAGATTAAACACAAACTTAGTTTGTTGCAGTGTATCAAGCCTCCTTCCTGCATGTTTTTCCAAGTAAGTGTTTTCAAAAATAGCCTTGGTTTAGGATGTGTGCTATTGCTGAACTGGCATTTAACAGTCTGTTGTTTCAGGAGAATATCTTGAATGCTTCCAGGCAGCTTTTTCTCTAAGCTGTTTTGCATGCATTTTTGTATAGCAAATGGAAATACAGTTGATATAGCTGGATTATGTATGGCCCTCCTGCTGCTGCTGAACTGCATTTGAAACCAAAAGCTATTCAGTCAGAACCACCCTGCTGGACTAATAGTGCTTTTACCTCCTGTACTAGGTTTTGTTAATGTTTGCTGTACAATTACCAGGCAATATAAAGCTCCTCTGTGCCAAATTTGTGCACTGGACTAGTTAACATGCTCCTTTAGAGTCGTGGCTTTATTGCCTCTCTCTTATCAATCAGTGAATACAATCAGAAAATGTCCTGAGATGGAAGACATAGTCACTGTTTTGAGGCTCATGGTGCTAAAGACAAGATTGCAGGGTCAGGAATAAGCAAGTAAATATATGCTTATTTCTCTTTTGTCAGACTGAGGCAAAATATTATTGTGCTGATGGCTGAAGTCTTTGCTCTTGTTGAAATCCTCTTTCATCTTTGGTTCATCTCTCTGGGTGTTGCCACAGCTGTTTTCATGCTAATAAATTTGTAGATGTTGTCAGTTTGTTAGTGATAAATTGTGATAATCCTTGCTTAAATGTCTTGGCTTTGAGTTTAGTGTCTTGATTTCTCAATCTCTTGTTAGAAATGTCAAAGCTCTGCTCTGTCCATTTCAGTCTTAATTGAAGACAATTGTTTATCCCTTTTTCTATCACTTTCCAATGTTGGAATTAAATGCAGAATAGACTTCTGCAGCTGAGGGAGTGCTTGAAGCTGTTCTGCTTGTTCCAAGTTAACACTCTTGTTGTCTGTCTTAATCTTAAGTAGTTAATAACAATTCAACCACTTGCAAGTGTTTTGTAGTGTCCCATTGGAATAAAGCCATCATACTTTTCAAAGACAAGCTCCAATGCCTTGTCCTTGAAGAATCTTTTCTATGGCAAAGGAAATTAATTTTGGGTAGCAAACCTGTGACCACACATTCATAATTTATGAGCTGACACGGACTTTTTCTCTGGTTTGCATCACTGTAGCAAGTCATCTGATAGCATTTGAATTTCCATAGCAATATCACACTGACGTGGTCCCTGATCCAAGCATCAGTGATGCTGATAAGTTCAGAGTGTTCACTTCTGTGCAGCTGGGGTAAAACCCTGCAGAAAATGGGCAGGCCAATCCAGGACTCCACCATAGATTGTTCTGATTGTGCAGATGTTCTGCCCTGTGCTTGTTAGGACAGGCTTGCTGGTGTGAAAGTAAACAGGAGCTATTGCACTTTGCTAAGAACGTGAGTCTTACATTTGATAGGAAGAGTCAATTAAAAGGTAACTGTAAAGATGATAGAAGTTCTGTCTGTAGTGTAGGTGAGTTTTTTCATGAGCTTCAGTAAAGGTGTTACCTAGTTAATTTGCTTCATCCTCCTGTATCTTGTGGCTTGGGTGGGGCTGAACGTTGCGTACAGCTGGTGGTTAAATGAAAACCGACATAATTTACTCTCTGTTCAGTTTGTTGGCTGTTCCTACAGATGAAGAGTGTAAGTGCTGGCTGCCACTGTTCCACTATTCCATCTGCCAGTCTGAATAACCTGCAGTCCTTCAAACATTTTCTTCTCTGTCTCTGAAGGCATCTTGCAGACAGACCCAGATGTAAAGATGATTGGTTGTTGTTTGGGACTCTGGCACCTGGTTTCCTTGCTGTTTACTTCTACAAACAGTGGGGAACAAAATCACTCGAGTCTTATTCCATCTGACATCTTGGGCTTTTCCAGTTGATCATGTGACTGTCCCCATTTGGAAGGTTTTCTGAGGAGTGACTGAAAGCAGCTCTGTTTTAACCTCCCCCTTTTGCTTTCAATTCTGAGCCTAATAAACAAGGGGGAGGGAACACAAATTGCATTCCCACTTCTGACTTGCAAAGCTCTTTACATTTCCTGGTGTTTGAACAAAGAGCTCTATGTTCTGCCCCTCTCTAGTGTTTCAGGTGGCAGCATGCTGGGGAGGGAAGCTGTGCTGTTTTGAAAGCTTATTGTAACATGTTGCTGCTCGTCAAAATCAGGGCTATAGTCTTAGAGCACCAAGTCGTTTTTCTTTTCTGTTGTCTGCCTCTGATACTGTCAGCACACAATCCCCTCCTCTGTTCTCTGGGCTTCTGAGAGGTAAAAAAAAAAACAAAACTCTCAGCAGTGCTTGACTGCTGCTTTGCAGTCTACAGTCTTAAAAGCCACTGAGATTTAAGAATGTGTGATAAAAACTAAAAGCTTGCAAGTGTCCAGTATACAAGAAATCTTTGTCTAGCTATTTAAATTTGTATTATGAGATTGCCTTCTTTGGATGCTGCATCCCACTAAAGGTAAGGATTTCTTTGCTTTCAAGAAGAGGTCCTGGAAGTAAGCAATAGAAACTGAGGAAATTCTTGGGCATGTCTTGATCTTGCATGTAGTCCTGTTTTGCCAGTAGCTCTGTTTGCAATAGAATGGCCAACAGAAGGAAGAAAGGGAAGAGGAGGATGGATAAAGTATTCAGCAGATGATGAGTCAAGCTGACAACATAACAGCCAGTGAAACTGAACAATGATATTTCTGTTCACTTTGACTCTAGCTGGGTATGCTGGTCAGCAGGTACAGGCAGGAATTTCAAGCACAGCTCAGCCAGGCATCTGCCAGCAATAATTCTGTCTTTGCATGTTTAGATTATTGTTGGTTTTAATAGGCACATTCTTCAAATCAGAGGATGTCTGTGTTCTTGCAGTTGCTCTATTTGTTCCTTGATCTTAAATATCACAAGAGTTCTTACATCTTGTGAAAAAGATTCATGCTCTCGACTCTGGTGTTTATTGGTGAAGGTACATGCTACAATACAAGGTTTTTGTTAGCTGGATAAGTTTATTCTTGTTTCTGAATGATTTTGTTATTTAGATGTGATGGCTCAGGATGTCCCTGTTTTTCTAACTTATTTTTTCCTTCAGGTGTGCCTAATAAAATTTAATATTCATACTGCATGTGGTAGGTAGGTGTCTGGGAGGTGATGCAGGATGGCCATGATGTCCTGACTTGTTTGTACTAAATAAGCTCTGCCTGCCTTCCTGAGGTTGCTTGATTAGCAGAATCTGTAGTTGAATGCCAGCATGGGTCCGGGTAAATCTGCAGATGCTGAAGGGATGTTCAGTACCTAAATGTGGATATTGCAGAGATTTTTAGGAGTGTATTTGTGGGCTGAATTGATAGATATATTATGGTCTTGCTGTATTGCAGTGAGACTTTAGCACGTGGGTCTTTACCTGTACAGGCTCCAGCTATTCTGCCTGTCCTACACTGGATGTGAATTGCAGCACAGTGCTGCTTTGGTGCAACTGAAGCCCTCAAATGTAATGGCAGTTCTAAAGTGAGAAGTGGGAGACTGCTCAGAGAGTTACGTGGCAAATTGGCATGGAATGTGAAAGCTGAAACACCTTTGAGACAGATACACACTAAGATTTCTTTTGTGTGCAATTCTTAAAGCTTGCCTAATTAATTATACCTTTGGAAAACTTCCTTATCCTTCTGACAAGAGGATAGGGCTTGAACTATGATATTCCGACCTGTTGGCTCATGCAGATTTAATTCAACCTTTAAACTTGAATTAAACACTCTTTCAAAATCTCAGTATCAGTGTCTCCCATTTGGTGGAGTTAATTGTGAACAAATTGCCAGTTTCTGAGCCCTAGCTGGAAAGGTGTGCAACTTGAAGTATATCTGAAGGAACTGAGACTTTTCTTCCCCAAACCTTCTCTACTACAGTGCCAGAACAATGTCTTCCTCCTAAATATCTCTGATCTGCTGCCTGTGTACTTGGTGGGAGAGTCTGGGTTCCAGATGCCCACTTGATTTCTGTGTAGTGGTTGGAACCCTGATTCCTATGGGACAAATCCTATCATGTGGGGCAGCATCAGGTAGCAGAGATAAGCCCTGAGAATCTGACTGCTTGAGGTTAGCCTGCTGTCATCAGCCCCAGCAGCGAAACTGCCTGTCTGAGTCCAGAAGGGTGTTGCAACCAGAATCGTGTTTTAAAACGATTATGAAATGGGGTCTACAAAATAATGACGCTTGTTTTGCTGCAGAACAGTCATCAGGTCTTTCAGGAACTAGAATGGATTGCACACATGGGAAATCTGGTTGAGGGTGGTAGCTTTTCCCCGTGGTTTCCTAAGGTTTTGGTGGTCAGTTTTCCCTTTTACCACAGATGCTGCAAATAAGATTAGATAAGACCTGGGGGATTCCAGCTTCTGTAAAAATGTCCCCTTGTTTTATTGCTTTTCAGCTGGGACTTGAACAGGGCTTCCACAGCTGCCAGGAGGGGTGGGAACTTGCTGAGAATGTCCTTTTCTTCACGCAGTGACCCTATCATTGTTACTGGAGGGCAGGGGATTTCCTGCTCCACCACGCCAGGATTTAAATGCTGATATGGAGCTGTAATAAGCTATCGTGGGATATTCAGACATGATTTGTTAGCTGTCTTGTAACTGCACAATGTCAAGGGAGATTTCCTATCCCATGTGGCTGGTAAATAGAATTAGGGAGCCTGTTGCCCTAATTTTTTTTTGCTTTCCTTCCTAGCTATCTTGAGATACAAATCCAAGTAAACACAGGGTCAGTTTGTTGCAAAAAAGCCATGAGGTATTTCTTAGACTGAGAAAAACTGGCAGTGCAGCTCTCTGCTCAAGTCTGGAAAATGCCTTAACCATGAGTCTGCTCCCTGAAAAGTTCATCTCTGTTTCATAACCTTTCTGTGGGCAGCTATGAAGGACCCAATTCCTACAAAAGCTTCTCTGCCAGGAGAGAAGCACTGGAGGGAACAGGAAAGGATCTCTGGGGACAAGTAGTATCTAGACAAGAGAAAGGAGATGAGTGTCTGTTTCCCTCAATGTAAGGTGGGAAGAGTAGGAAAGTAGGGAGTACTTCCTTAATGAACAGCACCAGAGTTCTCACTGCATGCTCCTGAAGGAAAAGAGGAATTAGGATCCTACACAGCACTATGGGGGAGCAGCGAGGGGTGCAGCAGTGTTTGCTGCCTCTTAGATGTAGTTTGGAAGGAATGACAACAGAAGCTGTACATCACACCTGGCAGGAGTGTTTAAGGAGGGAGTGCACTGGCTGGGAGGCTGCCCCTGGACCTCTGTGGACCCTTAGGGGGTCTCAGAGGGGTCCTGAGCTGTTAGTCTGGTAGAACAGAAGCTGTGCTTTCCTGTAGGCATAGGTGAATTTGAGAAGCTCAGCCATGACAAAGTTAACTATTCCAGCAGATGGCTGCAGTAATTCATGCTGTTCTTTTATAAAGCTTTGTGGGCTTTCTCTTGCTTGGACTGGAGAAGTGCAGGACTTTCCTCTGTCTGATTACAGTGGAAGGGATGCAGAGGGTGCTGGGGAGGGTGTGTATCTTTCTTTGTTTTTCCTCATGCTATGGCAGCATGTCAGCTATCCTGCCCTGACTCTCACGCACTTCAGTAACTGAACTTGGTTGGGCAGAAGGGCAAATGCTTCTTTAGGGATAGCTGTCATCTTTCAGCCTACTTCTAGCAGCCTTCCCAAATAGCTCTAGGTCAGAGCTGGCATTTTACCATTTATTGTTGTAAGCGACAAACCAGGGAATAGTGTTCTCAATTTAGTGTCTCTAGGGAATGTGGTGCTTCTTGAGTTCATGTTAGGAGGGGCTTCCTTTGCAGTTCTGGGCTGGAAGTTAATTTTAAATACAGACTCCTATTCTACAAAAGCAGATGGTGTGGTCACTCTGCTTGGCTTCAGCTAGTGGTATATAAAAAGCTTCTATCAAGCCTGCAGCCCCCCGGGGCTTGTCAGGACTGCCTGTATGAATGCTGCCTTATGGATGGTGGAGATAGGATTGCACTTCTGTTCTTCCTCTGTTACAGTTGAGTTGATGGGAGTCTCAAAATGACAAAGATTTGTGCTTGTGTGGTGTCTGAACACTGCTAGCAAGTATGGTGTGATAGTACTGCTTTTTCAGTGTCATTAGAACAAGTTATAATGACTTCATGCACTTCACTTGTGTCACCTGTCAGATAAAGGGGATGCTTTGTGAGTTTGCACTTATGGATCTGTCAGGCTTATGGGTTTTCTATGGCTTTTTTGTACTGGAACTCTGAAGGACAGAACAAGCTCTACCATAAGGTCTCCCTTCCCAGAACCTTTTCATTTCCTTTGTGACTCTTAAATCCCAGCTGAGATGAACTCTAGGTGGGAGTGGTTGGTCAGGGAAGTGAATTTTTATATTAAGTATGCTTCCCCTTTCCTATACTTCTGAAGTGAAGGAAACAAAGAGTAGCTGTTACAGGATTTCAGAAGTGAGCCTATCTGTTGGCAAGTACTGTTTCTTTGTGAAGATGATGCTGAGGTGGAGAGCCAGAACTTCTTCCTGTGGAAGGAAAAGAGATGATATCAAGCAACTTTTTGTTATTTTCCAGTTTTCTTAATCAAATATGGGTTGCATCAATGTAGTGGTTCTAGGAAATATAACTAATACTTCTAAATCCTTCTCCTTGCCTCTGCAGTTGGAGAGCCAGAGAGTTGTTTCTTAGCTCAGTGAAAGAGTAACAGACATGATAATTGTGCTGCGTGTGGATTTTCTCAAATAATGCTGTCAAATTCCTTTGTCCCTGAAGTGATATCCCTAGATAAAGCTGAAAGCTTCCAACTACTCATTTGTCATAGGAGTTAAAGTTAGTCCTGGAAGCCTTCTTTCAGTGTGAATTTTTTACATGCAGACTGCTAATGAGAAGTACCAGTTCTGATGCCTTCTCTTGCCTTTGAGGGTGAACACCACCACAATAGCTTTGCAGCCTCAGCTGTAACCAGGTACCTCACTCAGATAGTCTCACTTGTTTGTATCCAAGTGACTTGAAACTAGAACTTAATTCAGTCTTGCTTTGCCAGCACTTAAAATGTGAGTTTTCATATGCACTCTAGAAGAGCAGAAGAAAAGAGTTTTAGTAATGCCTGCTTCTGTTTTCCTTTCAGGTGGTGAATCATGATTCCAGTCACTGAATTACGATACTTTGCTGACACCCAGCCAGCATACCGCATCCTAAAGCCATGGTGGGACGTATTCACGGACTACATTTCCATAGTGATGCTGATGATTGCAGTGTTTGGAGGGACACTTCAGGTCACCCAGGACAAAATGATTTGTTTGCCCTGTAAATGGATTACCAAAGACTCTTGCAATGACACTGTCAGAGGTTGGACAGCTGTAACTCCAGAACGTTTATACTATAACTCTAGTCTTGTTCCCTCTGCTGATACAGGGCCCACAGGGATCCAGTATGATTTGGACCGGCACCAGTATAACTATGTGGATGCGGTGTGTTATGAGAACCGCCTTCACTGGTTTGCCAAGTATTTTCCTTATCTGGTGCTGCTACATACTCTAATCTTCCTGGCTTGTAGCAACTTCTGGTTCAAATTTCCAAGGACCAGCTCCAAGCTGGAGCATTTTGTGTCTATTTTGCTTAAGTGTTTTGACTCTCCATGGACAACAAGGGCATTATCTGAGACAGTGGTGGAAGAGAGCGATACCAAGCCAGCATTTGGGAAAATGAATGGCTCCATGGACAAGAAATCCTCCACAGTCAGTGAAGATGTGGAAGCCACTGTTCCCATGCTGCAGAGAACAAAGTCTCGAATTGAACAAGGAATTGTGGACCGATCTGAGACGGGTGTCTTGGACAAAAAGGAAGGTGAACAGGCCAAAGCTCTCTTTGAAAAAGTGAAAAAGTTCCGCACACACGTTGAAGAGGGAGATATAGTGTATCGCCTCTACATGAGACAGACCATCATCAAAGTGATCAAGTTCATTCTTATCATCTGCTATACTGTTTACTATGTCAACAACATAACTTTTGATGTTGACTGTAAGGTGGACATCGAGAGCTTGACTGGCTACAGGATGTATCGCTGTGCTCATCCTTTGGCCACTCTCTTTAAAATCTTGGCATCTTTCTACATCAGCTTGGTGGTAGTCTATGGCTTGATCTGCATGTACACACTCTGGTGGATGCTGAGGCGATCACTCAAGAAATACTCCTTTGAGTCCATCCGTGAGGAAAGCAGTTACAGTGACATTCCTGATGTGAAAAATGACTTTGCTTTTATGCTCCATTTGATTGATCAATATGACCCCCTGTATTCCAAGCGCTTTGCTGTCTTTCTGTCAGAGGTGAGTGAGAACAAGCTGCGTCAGCTGAACCTCAACAATGAGTGGACTTTGGAGAAGCTGCGGCAGAGGATCACAAAGAACTCTCAGGATAAGCTGGAACTGCATCTGTTCATGTTGAGTGGCATTCCTGACACGGTCTTTGACCTCATAGAGCTGGAGGTCTTGAAGCTGGAGCTTATCCCTGATGTCACCATTCCCCCAAGCATTGCTCAGCTCACCAGCCTTAAGGAACTATGGCTTTACCACACCGCTGCCAAAATTGAGGCTCCAGCCCTGGCCTTCTTAAGGGAGAATTTGAAATCTCTCCACATCAAGTTCACAGACATCAAGGAGATTCCTCTTTGGATTTATAGCCTGAAGACGCTAGAAGAGCTTCATCTGACAGGGAATCTGAGTGCTGAAAACAACCGGTACATTGTAATAGATGGATTGAGGGAGCTGAAGAGGCTGAAGGTGTTGAGGTTGAAGAGTAACCTCACCAAGCTGCCACAGGTGGTGACAGATGTTGGTGTGCATCTTCAGAAGCTTTCCATCAACAATGAGGGCACCAAGCTCATTGTTCTCAACAGCCTTAAGAAAATGGTCAACCTGACAGAGCTGGAGCTGATCCGCTGTGACTTGGAGCGCATTCCTCACTCCATCTTTAGTCTCCACAATCTGCAGGAGATAGACCTGAAGGACAATAACCTCAAAACCATTGAGGAAATCATCAGCTTCCAGCACTTACATCGTCTCACTTGCCTTAAGCTGTGGTACAACCACATTGCCTACATCCCCATGCAAATAGGCAACCTCACCAATTTAGAGCGCCTTTACCTGAATCGTAACAAGATAGAAAAGATTCCTACCCAGCTCTTCTATTGCAGAAAACTTCGGTATTTGGATCTCAGCCACAACAACTTGACTTCCATACCACCAGACATAGGACTTCTTCAAAACCTGCAGAACCTAGCTGTGACAGCCAACAGGGTAAGTGAGCAGGAGCCTGAGTGTTCCTCTGTGAGCACAGGTAATTCTGGTGTGTCTGTTATCTGTGGGATTAAATGTGTTACAGTGGTGTGTAAAATATTCCTGGCACTGCTGTTCTATTTATATTCTGATGCCTTAGTTTTTTTCTGAGGGCTTTATCTAAGGCAAATAACTCCAGAGGGAGTTCTTTTCTTCTGTTGAACAGCTCTTGTTTTGTAGCATTCCTTTTCTTACAGGGAAATTGCTTTTAAGTAGCAGTTAGAGACTGTTTCCTAAAGCCTGTCTGATACTTGTTTCTCTGCAGCTGGAAGCTTGTATTCCCTAGATTGACATCAGCTTTGGTCTTAAAATGGCGATCTAAGAAGCTACTCTTAATGTAGTACTATTCACTGTACTTCAGCAAGTGCATATGCAGTGACAGCAGCCATCTGTCATATGCAGTGTGTGTGTGCAGCTCACAATTTTCATGCAGTACTACTTATTTCTGGGGAATGCTCTGTAGTTCAGTCTTGTAACTTGTGTGAGAAGCTCTATGTTACAGACTTAAGAAACATGATTCTTAATCTGTCACTTAAAATATGTTGTCGTCTTCCACAAAAGTTATGTTAGAGGAAGTGAAACTGACTTCTATAGTGTGCTTTCTCTGGAAAGAATGGGTTAAACTAGGTTTGTCAATTGGCCATCAGACTTAACTTAGGGGCTAGGAAGTGTGGCATCTTACTGTGCCTCAGTGCAATGGCTGGGTTTTCTTGTACAATCCCAGGTGGAGACTTGGACAGTTGAAACTTAGACTTGGCTTAAATGCAAGGCAGGTCACAAAGGAGATGACCAACTGTACTATGCTGCCTGGTTACCCTTGGGTCAGAAGGGGCTTAATTGCTTAAAACAAACTGTCCCATGGGTTTTCCTATGTGTATGTTACTCTTTTTGGGATTAAGGAAGCCTCATTTACCAGGTGTCAAAGGTCAACCTGTGATCACACAGGCTGTGTTGAACTGGAGGACTTGTTGAGGCTTTCATTCACTCTCTTTGCTGAAGTTGCAAAAGGCTCTACCAGAATGTACAAAGCACAGACAGATCTGATCAGTGGCTTCTGGGAGTGTGCATCCTTCTGTATGAGTGGCTTAAGCTTAGAACTTCATGGTATGCACACATTTCATTCCAGATTGAAAGCCAGAATATTTTCTCATGATGAATGTGGCTGAGCAGGCTGCTTTCTGAGGCTGGTATTTAAGCAAAATGAAGAAAGTTTTAACTGCTTGTGCTGTTCAGAACCCAGATAATTCTGTGCCATTTGTCTTTTTGGAACCTTGTTGCTACAACTTCCTGAGAGTTGATCTGTGGTGTATCCTCTGCAGTCCTGGGATGGAGCCTCTCTTGGAGGAAAAGGAGTTAGAGACAACTCTGTTCTCTGCAGCACTGTGTGACACCACCCATTTTACTGTGTGAAAGTACTGATGAAACAGGAAAGCTGTGGAGCATCCTCTGCTCCACTGGGTTTGGAAGTGGAAAGTGATGTGAACCCAGTGAAACAGCTAAGCTGCTTATATCCCCTGCAGGTGCCTGGGCAAAGCACTGTCACCCTGGGGCTCTGAGCCTGGTTACTTACAGGGAACAGTGGCAGCAAGGAACACAAGGGCTTGTAGGCAGGCATTTCCCAAGGCCAGGAGTTACCTCAAATGTCCTCTCTTAGCTCAACAGTCTTAGTAAATAGGAGCTGCTGGAGTTGGCTGGTACCAGTGTACCATTTTGGGAAGCAGGCCATATTATAGCACACTGCTTCCTTCCTGAACCAATATTTGTCCCTTAAATAACAGTTTTATTTTCAGAAGTCTGTGAGCAGGGTGTTTGGAGTAGATGATCCCAAGTGGTCCCTTCCAACCTTACCCTTTCTGTGATCATTCGATTGCATGTTGCTGTTCACATAACACTTGACAGCTCCAACAACAGTGGCTGAATTTAGCTGTTTTTAATTGGCATTGTCCCTGCTTTTGGTTGGACTTCATTCAGAATTGATTACAGTTCAATTTAGCCGTGTCATGCATAATTCAAGATTAAAAAAGAGACATGATTGTGTATAGAGGCAACTAGTAATCTTCATGATGAGGCTTTGAACTTAGTGGAGAATATTGAATTGCTGCACTTAATTCCTGGCCTAGTGCTTGTTAAACCTTATCTATATTGTTTTCTTAAAAGTTCACTGGAAGGAGTACTGGAGTAATAGAAATGAGACTTGTTGAATTAGTGACTTGAAGGCAGTGGTGGGAAAGCTAACAGATGATGACTTCATTTTTTTTTGTTGTACTGTCCAAAAAAACCCAAACCATCTTTGTAATTTGAAGCCTATCAAGTCCCTGCAACAATACCAAACCCTACAGAAATGATAGTGCTCTCAATTCTCAGTGCCTGACAATTATACTCATATAGTGTCTGTTCCAGGTAATGGAGTACATAAAAATCTACCGTATCTTATACATAATGAAAATATACAAGAAGGCTTTTAGTTTTTCTGTGAGATGTGAAGAATAATGTTTAAAAAGGTTGATACAGTAAGATCTCAAAGCTGAGAGGTGCCAAGTAGTTGACATCTGCTGGCATGGTGGTGCTCTGAGAGGAGCTGGGGAAGAATGGCCAATAGGAGAGCTGTCTGGGAGGCTTCATGCTATGTGAGTCCTTACTTCAGGAGCACTCCTTATGGTGGAGAGCAGGAGCTCACTTAAGGAAGGACAGTGAGATGTGTGACCTTGTTATTGTCTTGTGTGTGTGCTATCAGGTGACTTCATCTGTAATTGATTTTTTTTTTCTGTAGATCGAGAATCTCCCGCCAGAGCTGTTCCAGTGCAGGAAGCTGAGAACCTTGAACCTGGGAAACAATGTGCTGCAGTCACTCCCATCCCGTGTTGGAGAGTTAACAAACCTATCACAGATAGAGCTGCGAGGGAACCGCTTGGAGTGCCTGCCAGTGGAGCTGGGAGAGTGTCCTCTGCTGAAACGCAGCGGGCTTGTGGTGGAGGAGGACTTGTTCAACACGCTGCCCTTGGAAGTCAAAGAGCGGCTGTGGAGGGCAGACAAAGAGCAAGCCTGAGCCCCTGAAAGAGGGGGAGGAACCACTGACCAACAAGAAGGAAACACAAGGCCATTCCAGACCCCCTTTTTTCCCAGATCCTTCCCTTCCTCTTTTCCAATCACTATAGAACTAGCCAAGGAGTCCCTGAACAATGATGACTCTGAGGCTGCTTCTTGCCTAAGGTGCAGGATGTGGAAAGCTTGGGATCAGGATGAGGATCAAGACAGGTTAGATGGCTCCTGAGCAAGGGCCAGTAGGAGTAAGAGATGTTGCTGCTGTTTTGGACAGGAAGCGGAGTGAAGTGGGTGGTGCTGGTGAAAAGAGATGACCTCCTTTGAATGGAGGATAAAAGGAAATGTGGGGATTGCTGCCTTGCTTCAAATGGGGATTATAGTGTCAGGGACTGAGTGTCCTGCAAGCAGTGATCAAGAGTCTAAGAAACTTCCTGTACCTCCTTGTTTGTGACACCTCGTACTATTCCCCTCCAGCTCAGCAATTCAGTAAGTGAGGCCCCACAGAGTGGTAGGGATAGGATACAGAGAGCTGATTATTCTACCTAGATGCTGGCACTGGCATTTTGGGGGGTAAATTTATCTCAGACATCAATTTGGATGCAGGATTGTGTTTTGTTACAAATTGTCTTTTCTCCATGGTATTCGACACCCTGTCTTCTTCCCCTGGGGAAGGAGTTCTCCCTCCAGAACTCCATCTGTGCATTAGAGATTGCACTTTTTAGCAGTTTCAAGTCACTTGTGCTGATGAGTTAATCGCATAGCATCCTCTTCTCCAACTGATGCATTGGAGGCTCTAACCAAAATAATTCCAGGCCTTTAGCCTGTTCTGAAATGGTTAGAAAACAAATGATCTGGATAATACAAAAGACCTGGATTAAAAGCATCTGTTTTCCCGGAAGCACTGAGTTGCTTCATGATCTTGGCTTTTCAAGTTTTCAATCTGCTTTTAAGCTCCTGATACTCTGTCACGTAACAAGTGCAAATGCAAAACCAATGTGTCAGGGTATCCCCTGGGGTTGGCAGTGTTTATAGTAGAGTGTACACTCAGTTTTCCTCTGCCCCTGCCCATAAAGCTATTAGATTTGTTGCCAACTTTTTTTTTTAGGAACAAAATCTACAGACCTGCATGATTGTTTTCTTGTTGCCTTTCACCCTTCAGCAGCTGTCAGTTCCTGTTAACCTCTTAAGTAAGAGGCTAATGCTGATTGAACTTGGTGCTGGGAAAGTAACCTGTCCTATTCTTCCCTGTTTCATTCCCTTGTTGTTAAGGAGCAGTATGAAAATCCTCTGAGGACTGATCTCTAGATCCCTTGAACAGAGCAATCTTTATTGAAACAAGTCTGACCTGTTTGGTATCGTTTGACAAAATCCTGCACGGGGTAGATAACCTGTGATAGCTGCTGCTACTCATGTCTTGAGGTGGAGTGGTTAAGGTGTGTCTCCAATGCACCCAAAGTCTGCCCTTTTCCATCAGAAGGAATAGGAGGCTCTTGGATTTTAGGTCCTGATTTAATACTCCGCATCAAGCCAACAGGCTGTCTCCAAGGTGGAGTGCTGCAAACAGGCATGAAATGTTTGGAGGCTTCCTGCGTGCACAAAGGGAGGAAGCTGCAGCCATCTCTGAAGCAGTTCCTGGCAAACTGCCAGTGAGAGTGCTGGCTTAGCAAACCCTGATGATCCCTTGGATGTTGGTGCAATAGGGCACCATGGCTTTTCTCGTGAGATGTAAGATATGAAATATACACACTAAACATGCTGAAACTATGAACAATGTTAACTGGGCTCTGGATTTATTGATGTTCAGATGCTTAAATAAAGCTGTATTAAAATCTAGGAAATCTGTTTATAAAGCTGCTTTGAAGGAAGATATAAATTCTGCCTCCCTTAGTTCACTGTTAAGCTTTAAACAGTCCAGAGGAATAATATAATTTTCTTTATCTGGAAGGCAGGGCACTGTTTCTAACAGGGTTAGTGTTCAAATTATGTTAGAGTTGGAGCCACTGCCAAATTGATGGGAAACATTATTCTAAAATGCACTGCATTAGAGCAAGCACTGGTGCTCAGGAGTGTTGGTGCTGATGCATTTTGGATTGGATTCATGCACACAAGCATTTTGAATTGGTGGGACAGGAATTGCAAGGTAGACTTAGTGCTGCTTGGGTAAGGCAGGAATGGCTTTAGGCTTAGCTACAGCAGTACTGTTTTCCAGGCACTTTCTCATGGTGGCTGTAGGGGCTGTTTGGATGGCAACGGAAATCTTGTTTTCTTTCTTACTCTGTGCCAAAAGATCGTGCTGGAGAGTAATGGCAATTGAATTGAGAGGCTTGAAGTCTGTGTTGTATTCAAGGCCACTGGGTAATCTGTTTACAACATGTGTGTTTTAGGCTAGACAGGGCTGAAGGGCAATGTACCTCATAGGATTTTAACCTAGCTTACAGGAATAGTTTTCTCCTGTGTGTCTAGGTCACTGTAGATGAATGCTTTAACTCTTGATTCAAGGTATGATGTCACTTATACAAACTAAGCTTTGTGCAGCTAGGCCAGAAGTTTCTATAAGCAGCTCCTGCTTTTATGCTGTAGTGCTTCTAGAAGCTTGCACATCTCCTGAACTCTGTTATGTATCTCAGTGCCGAATCCATAGGAGAAGTGGACAATAGGCTATTCTGCTAGAAGTGAGCCTCTAACTTTTTATCAAATGACAGCTATATTTCTGCTGCTTGCTGAGTAGAAACTGCCCAATGCCTGAGGTCTACAAAGCAATTTTAAGACAGGCCAGTATTGATCATGCATGGAAACACTAGCTTTTTGCTCCTTTTTCAATATACAAAGCTCGGTTTTTCAGTCTTGGCTGTTAGAGCTTGAGATATCTCAAAGCTGTCACTCAGAAAGCAAAGTAGTCTGATAGCTTCTTGTACTAGAAACACAGGTGGCACAAAAATACATTGCCATTCTGGAAGACAGCAATATTTACCTGCTCCTGACATGTGCTTCTTGGTCTTCCATGAAAGAGGTAGTGATTTCATAGTATCGGTTTCATATGATGAAATGGAGGAAGCTTTAAAACTTAAAGGATAGGGTCTGAAATGTGAGGTCCTGAACACATTTACAGCTTGTACTTCCTGTAAAACTCACCCCACAGCAGGGTGATTCACTCAACCCATACCTGCCTGGATTGCTCAGTCTGAGGGATGAGCTTACATCAACAATCCTTCCTCATTTGCAAGTGTTCAGTCAGTGTATATTATTTTTCTTTCAGTCTCTGTCAAACCGAAGCTTTGCTTTTTTCTGACATTGATCTGTATGTTCAGGAAGAAAAGCTCACCTTATGCAGATAATCAGCAGGTCAGTGTCTTGTTGTCCTGACCTGTCTTTTCAAAGCACTCTAGTTGGTAGCAAAACAGATTTATTAGCTGCTAAATCATAAAACAACTTGAATTAAAACAGTTTCCTTAATAGCACTGCTGAGCTGAGTGAATTTTTGGACCCCCCTGTTGATCTTGAGCATGCTCACCCCATGCTAGGACTGGAGGTCAGTAAAACAGAATTCTACCTTTCACGCCAACTACGCCAAAAAGTAGTAAGTTACAATGGATTATTTGAACCACCTGTAAGGTGGGTGGTACCAAACCTATTAAATGTGTTAAAATTTGCTGTATCTCTGAAACTATGCACTGGAATGTTAGATGAAGTTTTTCTTTTGAGTTGTTTTCTGACTTTGTTTTGGTCCCTAGTTAACTCAGCAGTGGGAATTAATTCACTCCATCATTCTGAATGGTGAAACATAAGCCCAATGCAAGTTGTTACAGGTATCTGTTGTGATGTGCTGTTCTTTGGTATTAATTGTCACTTCTTGAATGTCCTACCTCATTTTTTATTTCTCTTATTACCATTTCTACACTCCACTTAGCTAGTTTCATTTTAATTAAAGCAAATGCTTGGTGTCGTTACCGTAAATAGTATTAAGTGGCTTTCTGTTGCTGAACCACACTGAAGTCCTCTTCTTTTTCTAACACAATTCTAGGAATTTCAGAACAATGACACGTCCTTTGCAGGAGATGATATGTATGGGGAAAAACTGTTATTGATTTCACAGAATCACAGAACTGTAGGGGCTGGAAGGGACTTCTAGAGATCAACTAATCCAACCCCCCTGCAAAGCAGGCTCCCAAGACTAGGTTGCACAGGTAGGCATTCAGGTGGGTCTAGAATATCTCCAGAGAAGGAGACCACAACCTCCATGGCAGCCTGTCCAGTGCTCTGTTACCCTTGCTGGGAAGGAGTTCTTGCACACATCTGTGTGAAACTTCCCATGCTTTGGTTTGTGGCTATTTCCCCTTGTCCTATCGCCACGCACGGCTGGACAGTCTGTCCTTGTCCCTTTGCCCCTACACCTTAGATAGCGATAGATGTTGATCAGATCCCCTGAGTTGTCTTTTCTCAAGACTGAGCAGGCTCAGCTCACTCAGCCTTTCACTTGAGAGGTGCTCCAGGCCCTCTATCATCTTTGTGGCCCTCTGCTGGACTCTCTCCAGGAGATCCCTGTATTTTTGTACTGGGGAGGCCAGAACTGGACACAGTGCTCCAGGTGAGGCCTCACTAGGGCAGAGTAGAGGGGGAGGATCACCTCCCTTGCCCAGCTGGCCACCTCTTTTTAATGCATCCCAGGGTGCCATTTAACAGCTGTGTCATCCCTTCCTAACCTTGTTCCACTTCAGAAAGGAACTTTCATGGTTTGATTTCTCGATTTATTTTCAGTCCTTCAGGGGAGGAATAGGAATAGTGTTTTCCTTGATAGCTGTGCCTTCTCTAGAGGTACATTAAGGTAAACTCTCCCTGAGGCATCGTTCCTTCTAATGCACATGCAGTTACCTTTGCCTGAAGCCAGCCATTCCCTCTGATTCTTCTCTTTTTGTTTGTGGAGAGCATGGAGAGATTTCTTAAATGTTGTGACTTTTCTCACTGAAGACCAATGTTGTACCATGAATGGTAGCATCATCTGCTCTGAAATGTTACCCTCAGTAAGGCTGTGTGAATGCTAAATGGGAAAACTATCATTTAGTTTTGTTTGGATTTTTTCCCTTTTATTGCATTTACAAATGGTTTATTTTTTTACTGCTGTTTGGCCACACAGTGGATTCTATAGTCTTAATAAAAATGTGCCAAAATGTTTTCCTGTCCTATCTGCATTGTAACAGTGCTCGAAGCAGAACTGGACAAGAGTACTGTCAGATCTGAACCTTTTCCATCTCTCCAGCTGCAGTGTTAGATTAATGTAAAAATGTTTTTGGTAGTGTGAAATGCTCCAGAAATCTCATCTGAAATTCCTTTCCAAAAGTAACTACGCTTGAATTGTTGGACCCCAAAAACTAAGGTGAACTCTGCGTGCATTCACACAAAGGCTTAATTTGGAATGTCTGGAAATACCCTTCCATTCCTTCCTATCTCTCCTTTAAAGGAAGTTCATTGGACAATGGGGAGAATTTTTCCAGGCTGAACTTAATGAGAAGGGGGCTAAGGGGCCTGAGTCATCTCCAGCTGCCAGATGCATCCATTTAAGTAAGGCACTGCTCACAGCTTAGGCATGGCTCACTGCCATTCTGTAGATGCACTGGCAGGGTTGTGGTTTGGTGTGCAGGACCTGTGCTCAGTGTAACATTTCTGACATTCGCTCTGGATGCGGGGTTGCTCGGGCAGCTGATCAGCAGCACCTCCAGCGTAAGCACCGAAGGCTGCTATTGTTTTCTCTGAGAGATGTGTAAGACTGGACACTTTAACAGAATAAAAGTTTAACTTTGTAATTTGCGTTTTCCTTCTATGTCTGCTTTCTTTAATTTGGCTGTGT
Source organism: Perdix hodgsoniae (assembly GCA_035772895.1). Taxonomy (NCBI): domain Eukaryota; kingdom Metazoa; phylum Chordata; class Aves; order Galliformes; family Phasianidae; genus Perdix; species Perdix hodgsoniae. Next base: position 5,063,795 of record JAPSGF010000020.1, on the reverse strand, counting down.
GTGAAGGCACTTCGCCTCTGACCGCCTCACTTCTCAGGGGACAGATGTTAATGATTGCTGCTGGCGTGTAGGATTGGTGCTTTACTCATCGCTTCAGCCCGTGTGGGTTATGGCATTTCTTTATGAATGAGAACAAAGTAGATGTACAGAGATTCTGCTGAGGCCTGGACTGCCTTACACTTTACCATCGCTTTAACAAATGGCTGAAACAATTTACATCGCCAAATACAGGCTGTTGGAGCATCGATTGTCTGCTTGTAGAAACTCAGCTGGCTTTTCAGCATGCATCTTGCTCTCTCCTTCCCTAGGAGAAGAATGGGGACTGAAGGCAGTGGAGAATGCTGCCTGTTGCCATAGGAATGGCGCCTTCAGCCTGTAACTTTCAAAGATGGTTTGAGTTTTTGTGCTGCTCATTTATTATAGAGAAAGGTATTTCTTTTGCTCTGCCTTCCCTTGCTTCCTTTGAGGCTGTTTGACTTCAGTGACACAGAGCCAGGGGTGGTGGAAGCTGCTGCTCTGTGCTACAGTTTATTGGCATTAAGTTTGTAATGGAATGCTTGGAAGGGCTGAGCTAAGAAAGGAGAGGACAAAACACCTCCTGTCGTCTAAGGCTCTCTTGGGCTGGGGCTTTCTTCTGGCAAGGGGTCACCAGCTCCTTAAGTCACTGAGCAAAAGGGAAGAATGAAAGGTGCCATCAGAGAACTGGTGGTGCTTGATCGTAGGGAACTGGAATATGGTGATGGAAAGGAGCTTTGGAGTAAAGAACTGATGTCTTTTGCTGGGAAAAACACAATCCAGATTATTCCAGATTTTCTGTGTAGCTCAACTAAGGAATAGAGTGGAGACCCAGTGTTATTGGAGCTATGATTTAGATTTGTTACATACAGTTCTCTAGCCTGACCACACCGAAAACCAGTAGGTAGAAAGCTCAGAAAGTATCTGTTGTGTCAGACTGTGGATAACAGTGAGTGCTCTCAATTGAAAATTCTTCTGTTTCTGAGGCTTTGGGTAACTCCAGAGAAAGGACTGTCAACATGGGAAAAGTATTTGAGTATTGATGCTTTTTTAAGTAGACGCTGGTGGGCTGTTTAACGCAATTTAAACATGTTATCCTTGTTCCTGGTGAGTGTGCTGAGATGCTGGAGCTGGCTGTGGGGAATTGGGGGCACTGACCAGCAACAATGGGAGCCTCACTGCAGAGGAAGTGTGGGTAGCTCTACTGCTCACCAAGGCAGTTGGAACACTGGGGCTTTGTCTGCTGCAGGGCTCTCGGTGTTCCAGTGCTGTGTCTGTACCGTGGTGCTGGGGTTGGCCACAAGCAGTTTTCCTCCAGAGCAGGAGAAAGTGTGAACAGTCTGCACAAGAGCTCTAGGAGGGAGGGGGAAGGAAGGGAAAAGGGCTAATTTCCCAGTTTTGTCAGAGCCCTTACTACTTCCTTCTTTAAACTTCTGGGAAGAGAAGATATTTATGAAGATTACGTCCTTCATTCACTTTTTTGGGGGCGTTATGTGGGGGTGGTGGTTTGGTTTTCTTCTTGCTGAAAATGTCTCCCTAAGCCTCAAAATAGCAGTGTGCCTGGAAGGGGGAAGGGCTGGGGGACTCCTGAGGCCAAACTGCTCCTGTAGTCACTGTGGTTGTCCCCTTGTTTGTGTGATTGTCTGCTGGCACTCCCTGTGCCATGCTTTGCTGTTGGGAGTGCTTGTTTCCGATGCAATCCATAAACAGGGAAGCTGTGGTTTGCTGTTGTGCGTGTGAACTCGAGTGGCTTCTGAAGTCAGCATGTGTGTAAGATGGGGAGTGGAGAAGACGGCATGCTAAATGGCTGGGAAAAAGATTACTGGAAATGAGAAGTGGTGGTATGAATGACCTCAGTAACACAGGGGAAGGGTGTATGGGAATGCGTGCAAACAGTGTTTGTCTGGATTGCTGCTTTCCAAGTAGGGCTACCCCCGAGTAAGGGACGTAGCCTTACAGACAGCAGCTGCAGCAGGCTGGCTTTGTTGCCTTGTCTTTGTTTTGTTTTCCTACTGTTTACACGGCATTCTTCAGAACAGCTCAGCTTAGTCATCTGGAGAGGCTGCTTAAGCAAGAGGGAAGAACTACCCTATGGTTTTTCTTTTGAGAGAGATATAGGTGGATAGATAGATATCTGCTCCCAGGTAGCAGCGACGGGATGAGAGGTGATGGCCTCATGTTGTGCTGAGGAGGTTGGGTGTTAGGGAACATTCCTTCTTGGAAGGAGTGGTGCTGCGCTGGCACAGCTGCCTGGAAATGGTGGGGTCACCATCCCTGGGGGTGCTCCAGAGCTGCGGAGATGTGGCACTGAGGGATGTGTCAGTGGGTGCGGGGGAGGGGGTGGGTTGGGGATCTGAGAGGTCTTTTTCAATCTGGAAGATTCTATCATTCTGTACTCAAAATGAGATGCTCTCTAGTGAAAATCCTGAATTCTCTTTTCATTTAAAATAAAACACCAAAAAGAGGGGGAGGGGGGAGGAGGGAGGAGGGGTTGGTTTGAATGGGATTCTCTTACAGAATAAGGTATCTTTTTCCTGAACACCACCTACATCTGATGGATTTTCAGTTGCTGGCTAAGTGTGTTTGGAAACAACCTCCTTCCCAGCAGCAGCTGTGAACGAGACCAGCTGGTGACTCTGAATTTGGCTGAACTGGCGGTGGAAGCCCTTCAGCTTTAGCAGCCCTTGGTCTCATGTTTGTCACCTCCTGGTGGTTGGGCTCCTTGCTGGTGGGGCTGGTGGTTTGCCGGCTGAGTGCAGAGAACTCTGCAGGAGTTTGAATGACAGCATTTGTTGCTCTGTTCAGTGGCCCTTGATCTTTTCATCCTACCTGAATCTTATTCTACCTCTTTAATTTACTACTGCGTTTACCAGTTTTTCATCTGGGTTATTAAACTAGCCATTTCTCCCTGGGGCTAAGCAGCAAACTGTGATCACAAAGAACAAACCGAAGCTTTTGTACAGCAGCACCAAGAGCTGGAGCAGAGCTCCATCACTGAGAGCTGGGAGCCAGCAGCCACGGAGAGGTCAGTGCAGGAGGCGGCTGTGCTTGCATTTGTCACATGCTGCCCAAGGGTCACGTGCCGAGGTGGCACAGCCGTGCACAGCCGGGCTGGTGGGACTGCGATGGCGTCTGTCACCCAACAGCAGATGCAGAAGGTAAGGGAGCAGCAGGCAAGGAACATTCCTGCACCATTTGCAAGGCACGGACGCTCCGTGCTGAACCAGTGCTCGGGTCCAGCAGAGATCTGCTTTGCACACACTTTGTATTCTGCTCAGCACCGTGCATTGCATTCGTTCTGAGCCTGTGGAAACCCCTTTGTGAGCGCAAACTTGCGGAAGGCTGAATGCCCCGCAGAGCTCCTCTGGGAATTCTCCTGTGTCCTTCTGATTCCTGCTCAGCTGTCACTGTGAGGCTGAGATCTGTCCCTGAGGATAATCCCTGTGGTGTTCTATATAGGGAAGCAGTGCCAGCAGAGTTCGCTTCATTTCGTAGAGGATTGTGTAGTCAACCGTGAGAGCCACCCAGGGATTTTTCTCTTAGAGAAAATCACTTTTTTTTTTTCTTCTGGCTTGTAAAGGCATCTCCTCCTTGTTTGGAATCTGGAAATGAGTGCTTTGTTCATTTTAGCGGTGTATGTAATTTAAGTGTTGCTGCTCACGTAGTTAAGATATCCTTAAACCATGAAGACTCAGCAATACTATCTACTCTGGTTTCTGGGTGGGGAGGTGAAATGTGTTCCCCTTAATTCTATGGGATCTGAGTCTGTTTAAGGACTGATCTTTCTTGGCAATGCTCCTCTTGAACTCTAAAAATAAAAGCACAACACTTCAGTTTTGTCACTTGTGGATGAAAGAGAAACATGTTAGAAATACCCGAGGAGAAGGGCAGCCACCCCATGTCCCCCTTTCAGTTCCGTGAGGATGGTTTCCTCGTCCTGGAGCACTTCTTCAGCCTGGAGGAGTGTGACAGCATGAGGAGCAGCATCCAGAGGATCCTAGATGGGATGGAGGTGCCACCACACTGCCGGACTGAGTTCTCCACCAAGGAAGAGGAACAGCTCCAGGCGCAGGTACCTGCATGGCAGGGCTGGTCCCATGCTGCCCTGGGTCAGAATGGGGAAGGCGTTGGCTTTCCAGCTTTCTGCTGGTGTTTTTGGTAGTTCACGTGTGCCAGGCTGGAGTCCTAGGGAGTGCCGAGAGGTTTAATGTTGAAAGAATGCATTCAGTATTTGTAGGAATGATTTCTATTAACTGTACTTTGTTTCTGCTGCTGCTTGGTGGGAAAAAAGATGCAGGTGAGTGTTATCTCTGACTGAAGGTTTGGCTGTGTGTTCATGATGATGCTGTCTTTACTGGGCTCTTCTCTCTGACAGGGCAGCTCGGATTATTTCCTCACCAGTGGAGACAAGGTCAGGTTCTTCTTTGAGAAAGGCGTTCTGGATGAGAGAGGTGAGCCCAAACCCAGTCAGGGAACATGAGAAGGCAGGGCCAGGTTCCAGCTCTGCAACCATTTCTGCATTGCTAAACACATTAAAATTTGGTTTTGTCTTGTAGGCAACTTCCTAATTGCAAAGGAGAAATCTGTCAGTAAGATTGGTCATGGTACGTTCAATTGATCTTTTTATTTTTTCAGAAGGATGGGCAAAAGGGAGGCAGTTCTTAGGCTCTGGGACTTCTTCTGGCCCACCCTCTTTAGTCTCCTAAATCTAAACCCTCATGAGAGCAGAAGTGGCTTTGTCCCTGTTCTGCTTTTCACTGTGCCCTAATGCAACTCCTTCCTTCGCAACCTCTCCTGTATTAAATTAATCTCAATTTCAGCTCATCAGTTCACTTTTTCCCTCATCGTTCCATCTCTGCCTCTGCAGTTCTCTGTGCTGCTCCTCGCTCTCTGCTGCCAAAGTTCTCAGTTATAAACCTTTCAAAACAAAACCTGAAAGCATGCTTCCAGGAGGCTCTTTGGTTGCACATAGCACTGAGTTACTGGCGTGCAAAAGTTTGGACTTCAGCCCTCAGACCTCTTGGGGTCAGAGATTGCTTGAGCAACCTCCCACTGAACTGCTCCCACTGCACATGGCTCAGACTGTCTCCTGCTCCCTGCACAGTGAAGCTGGTTTTTTTCCTTTCTCGTTGCAGCACCTTTTCTTACCACCTCCTGCTTTCAGTTTGTGTCCTATTACCTCTCTCCCATCCCCCCACTTGGGTTTGTATCTCTTTTGTCTTCAAACAATACGTGGAAAATAAGAGCAGGATTCAGCTCATTCCCCTGAACTTTGTTCAGATTGAACGTCACCGAGCTTGGAAATGCAATATGGAGCCTTCTCAGCACCCCTGTGCAGAGCAGCCTCTGATGGGCTCTGTTACATTGACTTTTCCTCTGGGAAGTGAAAACAATTCTGTCCCCTGCTGTCTCAGCACCTTCTCTCTGATCGATTCTCCATGATGAGTCTTTTTAATGGGATCCCTCCTCGTCCCTTGTTCAGTGGCAGCCCTTGCTGGGCCTGATCAGCAGAGGGGGAGGCACATCTTTCTTCACATTTTTGTCTCTTTTGTGTAATATGATTCATCACAACACTCACTTTTTTCACTCTTTAGTCTTCTAAAGAAGTCTGTACTAACTCAGAAGAGCTGTGTCACCTCAGGCAGTCATTAAGGTTGGAAAAGCCCTCTCAGATCCCCAAGCCCAACCCACCCCACCATGTCCACTGGCCACGTCCTTTACTGCCACATCTCCATGATTCTGGAACACCTGCAGGAATGGTGTGATGCTGATGATCTGCTCCTGGTGGGGGGGGGGGGGTTGAAGTTCCTGGCTGCTTGGCTGTGCTCTTTGCACATCATTGCTGCCAGCTCCTGGGCTCCCTTCTGTTACTGAAACCTTTACCCTGAGCCTTGTCTTTCCCCTTAGCCTTGCACGCTCATGATCCTGTCTTCAAGCAGATCACTCACTCCTCCAAGGTGCAGGTAAGCTGAGCTGATAGAGCCGTCTGACAGAAAACTAAATGATGGGATGGTCAACCTGAGTATTTTAGACTCTTAAGTACGATGTTTTTGAACATCAAAGGACAGAATACCTATAGAAGATAGTGCTTTGTTAAGTGCAGAAAGCAGCAAATGTAAATTTCGTGAAGTTTCTTTCCAGGAACTGGGGAGAAAACTAGGCCTTGAGAGACCAGTGGTTGTGCAGAGCATGTACATCTTCAAGGTACGGCCGTGGGCCTCCCTGCCATGGCAGGAACAAAGCTGGTGTGACTCCTCCTCACGTGTCTCCCTTCTCCTTGCAGCAACCTGGCATCGGTGGGGAAGGTGAGCTTCGTGTGTCTCTGTATTACAGCACAGGTAGTCCTTCAGGGAAGGATTGTGAGCAGGTAAAGCTGGCACAGGCTGCCCAGAGAGGTGGTGGTGCCCCGTCCCTGCAGTTGCCTGAGATCAGAGCTGGATGGGGCTGTGAGTGCTGATGTTGCTGTGTGTGTCCCTGTGCACTGCAGGGAGTTGGGCCAGATGGCCTTCAGTTGTCCCTGCTGCCTCAAGTGATTCCATGGTGTGATGGGTGGTCAGGGCAGGCTGAGGAACACTACGTGTGCTCCCACCTCACAGTCCTGGCCCCAGGCACACTCAGACCCTGACCCTGCTGCTTTTCATCACAGTGACACCACACCAGGATGCCACGTTCCTGCACACTGAGCCCCTAGGAAAGGTCGTGGGCTTCTGGATTGCACTGGAGGATGCCACGGAGGAGAATGGCTGCTTGTGGTTCATTCCTGGCTCCCACACCAGTAAGTTGTGGCCGCTCCTCCAGCAGAGCTTAATACAGCAATATTCTCTTTTTTTTTTTAATTTATTTTAAAAAGCTACTGTACATGGCTGACAGTGCTTAGTTTTAAATTGGAAACCAGGGTTATAGGGTGAAGAGGCAGCCCTCCTGGTGCTGTATTTACTCCAGAACCTGTGAGGGTGAGGCCCATTGCAGTCGTCCCTGCATCTTTTGTACCATTTCAGAACATCACCCCTGCAACATAGGCTCTTCTTTGCCAGGCTCTGAAATTCAGGTTTTTAATGCAATGAAGGTCTGGGACTCCTGACTCCTTTCTTCTTGTGGTGATACATGTCATTGCTACCTGTTGGTGCTCCTTCTGTAGTTCTGACTGCAGCTTTGGAAATGTTCATTGTCACCTGGACCGCAAACTGTAATTCTCCTTCTGCCCTCTGGAGTGAGAATGCACTAACAAAACATTGCTCTTTTTTTTCCTGCTTGCAAAACTGCTTCTTTTCCAAGTTGCACCCCATTCACAAGGATGCTCTTTTCCCCCTATGCCCATGACCTCTTAACTCCTGACAATATTCTAACTTCCTTTTTCACCCCAACCACCACAGCATAATTTCTGCAGTCTCCTGTCTTTCCCTTCCTCTAGGGCATGCTATTTGACTTCCAATGCTGCTCACCTAAGCATTTACTCAGTAATTACAGCTCTGTTGATGTTTTAAATCACTCAGCCCTCATACACTTTGGAGTAGGTTGTGCTCTGACAGCAAATTATGCTCTTCTAGGAAGAAGAAATGGATGACAGGTTGGTTTGGGGTTTTGCATAAGTGCTTGAGCATTGTGTTCCTAACAGGCTGCGTTGCGATGCACAGAGCCAGGAGGGGAAGCAGAACACAGCTGATTCTCACTTTCTGCTACAGCTGGAAAATCCCAAATCTTTACATGCTGAAAAATCTCCAAATCACCAAGGAAAGAATTGAATACATTAGCAGTGTTGTTCCTCTAAATGCCAAGAGGAACCACAGAGTGCTTCTGGGCTTGCGAAAAACAGAGCTGGCATTTTTATTTTTATGGATGTTTGCTTACCCTGTGGCTGTGCAGGTGGGATTACCCGCAGAATGGTGCGTGCAGCCCAAGGTGCCTCGACGTGTGTGGAGTTTGTAGGGTCAGAGCCGGCCTACGATGACAGCAAGTTCATACCTGTGCCCATAAGTAAAGGTAGCAGCACCTCAGAGAAGGGAAATACAATTGCGTTTCAACAGTTGTACTTTCCTTCTGTTAAATGTAGCACTCACGACTGGGAAAAAAGCAGTCTGAGTGTTTGTTCCAAACAGGTGGGCTCATTGTCATCCATGGAGAAGTCGTCCATAAGAGTGAAATGAACAGCTCGGGGTTCTCTCGCCACGTGTACACCTTCCATGTGATGGAGGCCAAAGGCACCAACTGGAGCAAGGAGAACTGGTAGAGTTGCTGTGATTCTTAGACAAATGTTGTTTAATGAAAGCTTTTAAGTTGTACCCTGGTGTATTTGCAGACTTCTTCAAGTCATGTTCAGTAAGATATTGGAGGTAGGGATAAATTCCGTGCTTGGCAATCCTTCCTGTGCTTCTACTTTGCAATATATGCAACCATGTGCCTTATATATCCTATAATTAGGGATATCTCCCAATTGCCAGGATTTCTACTAAATTTAAAATAAAACAGCCGAGTGCCTGAAAGACAGAACTAATGACTACAGGTGTTCAGGCTGAGGGATTTTAGAATACTGACTTCTCACTGTATCAGGTCTTGCTGCTGTTTGAAATGCCCCTTTGGGTGCAGCAGAACTGATTGCTGATTTAATGGCCCAGAACTGGAGTAGTCACTGCAGTTTTGTTTTTTGCTCTTCCTTATCACTTAGGCTGCAGCCAACTCCTGAATTGCCTTTTCCACCGCTCTACACCTGACATTCACGATTGGTTTCTGGAGTCAACTGACTGGTCGGTGTTCCCATGATTGCTTGTCTGTGTTCTCTTTAAATGCGGTTCACTAGATCAATGCTCAAGGTCTAATTATCCACTGTGAGCAAGCTCCCTTCATGCTGCCGAATCTGCCTGCCTTAGGTAGAAGCTTCCACTGCAGGATGAGCCCTGCTCTGAGGATAGTAGCCCAGTCCTTTGGTGAGGAAATTTCTTCTGTCTCCAGAATAGGCCATTAAGGAGCGTTCCACCTTGACCATGGCAATGGTTGAGAAGTATTTCTTGTTGGAGAGCTGTAGTATTTTAGGTCAAGGACTCATTTAGTGCTTGGCTCTGTTAATTGGCAGAGTGGGTGAATGTGTTGTGTGAAGATGGCTGACTTTTAGCCTTGGGTCTCTGTCCTGTTCTTTGAATAGTAATAAAGACAATGCTACTGTGGGCAAAATGAATCAGGGAGGAGTCTACTTTCTTAATTAACCACTCTTCTGGATATTTCTTGCAAATTGCAGCTGAATGTTTGATCTCTCGGCTTGATTAAAAATATCAACGTTCTTAAAGATGTGGAAAACATGAAGACAACAACAAAACCCCTCATGATACATCAATAAAAATCATAAATCTTCACTTTAATCTCACCTCATTTTTTTGAGGGTGTCACGGTGTGACCATCTCCCAGCATGTGGGGCTCATCCAGTTGAGGTGTGTGCACCACCACGACTGCCCAAACCCCAACAAAACCAAACCACAGCAAAACCTTAGGAACATTAAGTAACTTCAGTTGCATCAGGGGCAAGCTCGTGCCTGTGTGCTAAGCTGAACAGAACACAGCATTTCTTAAGGAATTGCAATAGATGGTATCTCTCCCAGTGTACACAGAAGGTCATAGATGGGGACAAAGACGTGGGAGAGTCTGTAGGAATGAAATGCTGTCATGGGTGTGATGTAATCGCTTTCAAGCAGACTGTGGCTGGGTAACATAACCCAGTTCAGTGCAGCCAACTTGGGAGCATAAGTGAGGATGGAGTGAGGCACTCCAGCTCCTACATAATATCGCACACTTATTTAAACTTACTTTTTGAATGCTTAGTTAAATGGGCACTAAGATTTATCTAGTTAAAATGAGACAAAAGCAGAATGAACTTGACAGTCTGGTGGTTGTTCTCTGTTGAAGTAAATTGTCAGGGAAGCAAGGCTCCAATTCTTAGTGACTCATTCCTCTCAGAAATACATTGCCCATCTCTGGTGTTGGTTTGATCATCTGATTTGTGAAATAGTAGAATGAAATATATGGTCAGAAGAGTTGTTATCCCTTTGGGCGTTGCTTAGCAGTACAGAATATGTTCAATACAGTGCAGAACTCAGGTTGTCACAGGGGGAATGAGGCTGGTGAATGGCAATAGCAGCGGCCTGGAGTTCAGTTCCTGCTGTGGTGTTTCTAGGATCTCTCCCTGTACCTTTCCTATGGTTTGTTTCACAGTTGCAAGTGAGGATGGAGGGGGAAGTGACTTACTGTAGTTTTGTGCTGTTTTACAGCTTTTGAGGTGAAGTTTGTGGGTCGTAGTGGAACTTTTTCTGTATCTTTCCATTGTTAGAGTTAATCTTTTAGAACAGTGCCTGCTGCTGAGCAATGATTGCCTGTCCTCTGCTTATATGCACCATTATCTACAACTTGCAAATATCTAATTCATGTGAATAAACAGAAGCAAGAAGCTGTACTGAATTTGCAGGTTTTACAATTCAGCGTGAAGGAAATGCAGCCTACTCTGAATTGTTGTTTTTTTTTTTTTCTTTCAAACAGTATCTGTCTCTTATTGCATTATTTACCAAAACAAATCCTGAACAATTTTGGCATGCTGGGAGAGGCAGGCTCAGGTGTGGTGCTGAGCCCAGGTGGGTGATGTTGGCCAATGCCACCTCCCTGCGGGTCCTGGCTTGTTCCTGGGGCCTGAGCTGTTGGCACAGAGCATTGCTTCTGCTCCACCTGTGCTCCTAATAAGCAGTCAGACTGCAGGGGAGAATTGTGTAAGGTGTCTGGGGCAGCACTACACCATTCCCAAAGTGTACTGTGGTGCCTTTTTGTGGGGAACATATTGTCAGAACATAACTGCATCCTTCAAATCAGGATCCTGGAAAGCAAATCTTCAGCTCAGACAGTTCTTGGGGAAATGGAAAAGACAGAAATCACAGCACTTGGCAATAAGGACTATCAATACAGAATGGCTTAATAGATTCTTCCCTGTGATTTTTTTAATATGACAAAAATCAACTTGTGCTGTTTTAAAAACTACAGAAAAAGAGACTGAAACAAAACTTTTATTTTAAATAGATTTCTTTTCCTTTGTTTTTAACAAAAGAAAAACACTGTTTGGATCATCTTTCATCTGTGATTGATGTGCATATATTCAGTTGCTGCTTTTCTCTAGAAGTGGAGAAACCTCTATTCTTGGAAGTGCTTTCAAACCATAAACATGATCTGGAGGTAGAGAGGTAACAACAAATTATCAATTTGGGTTGTGTAAGCTTCCAAAAGAGAAACTAAGCTCACGGACACCAGAATCCAGGCATAGCTGGAGTTCAGGTTCACGCTGCTGTCAAAGATCAGAATAAGAGCCACAGCAATGATCTGAGCGAAAACTGCTGTCATTGTCCCTTCAAAGGTCTTCTTTGTGCCCGGCCATTTGATTTCCCCCATGGTACTGCCAAAAACAGAGGCCATGGTGTCTCCTACCCCTACTGCAAGCACTCCAGCATAGGGCACCAGTGCTCCTGCCCCAGACAAGGCACCTTTAGGGGCACAAGATCTGGGAAACAACCACACTGGGAGGGACATGCCAAGAAGAAGGTAAATGTGAGTCAAGATTAGAGGCCCACTGTCTCTTTCATCCAAGAAGAGAGACAGCAAATAGCGAAGAGTTTGACCAAGCGGTTTGATCCTGAAGTACCGAATATATTCTAAGAATATGAACACTGCCAGACACAGGACTGCAGCAACATGGAGAAGCTGGCGGTCATAAATTAGTCCAGGAACATAGGTTGCTACAACAATGAAATGGAAGTACTTCCTGGTTATGGTTGAGGCCTGGTGTTTTTTAGATTCAGATGATCTCTTGGCATTCTGGTAGAAAACTATGCCGCACGCTGAAGCAGCCAAAAAAGTCCAATATATGAGCAGGTAAACCCTCGTCTGTGTCTGAAACAAAAACTGGAGCAGCCAAAACAGAGGGTTCCTCCGGATCAGTCGGTAAAGCCAAGGCATGATGACCCCTAAGCCTAGCACTGCTGTCATCATGTGGAAAAACATGGAGGAGATCCACGTACCCGAATCCATGAAAATGAAGAGAACAGTGAAAAAAAGCCCAAGAATAATAACTCCAATAACTGCCACCAGAAGGAAGAAGTCTATGGGTTCGCCTCTGCCCTCGATTACATTCAGTGAGCGTTTAATGAGCTGATTGAGAACAAAGCTTATACCTCCGAGAACTAGCAATGCTTCTCCGGGAGTAAAACATCGAGGCAGCAGGTAGAGCAAGATCATACTGAGGTAGACAAAAATTAGCAGCACTTCTAGGACCTCTATCACTTCTGAAACAGTCAAAGAGTGCTTCATGGTATAGATAATTATACTGCCAGCAACACCAGTGAGTATGCAAGTGTTGGTTGGCACAGGTTTTGTAATGCCAACAGCAATTACAGACAAAAATAGAGCAACCAACATGCCAGTGGAAGCTACAACTATGCCAAAGCGTTCAAAGTACACGATACCAGCAGTCTTGCACCTTTCCTTCATTGCTATCCCCAGCAAGGGGATGACCATGCTGGCAGGCAGGAGCCCGCTGTTTGCAGTGCTGCGGAACTGGAACACAGCCCCCCCCTGCTGCAGCAGGCGGTCCCATTTGAACTGGACATAGAAAGCCTGGATGGCAAGAGCTACAGCACACCAGGAGTAGCGGTCCCACACCACTGCATGCACGCACAGAACGATGCTGAAGACGATCAGGGATTCCACCAGCACTGGTTTGTTTAACATGGTTCCGGTCCAACGTGGCTTTGGCTTTCAAGATCTTTCTTATGGGTCCTGAGCTTCTCAGTAGTTGTCCACTAGAAGGAATTCTCTTTCACATTACTGTGATTCCTATTAAAAACAAAAAAAAAACAAAGAAAGCAACGGTTTGAAAACCAGAAAAACTGAAGCTCAAATTAGACTGATGTTATATGCCAGAGGTAAGAAGGGATCAGCTGCAACCGTTATCCCCATTTGAGAATCCAAGCTGTGCTGACTGAAGCCAACTGCTCAGTACGTGGGTATTCAGATACTGCAACAGAAATACTTTAAATTTCGTCTTTGACTTGAAATATGAAGCAAACAAGCCACAACTATTCCCAGATGGCTTCACTGCAGCAAGCTGCCAGCTGGGCTAGGGGACATGGAGCAATTTCACCACCTGCGATGCAGATCTTCTGTTCCAGCTTTCAAAAGCTGCTGACGTTCAGATTTGCAATACAAAGTATTTCACCGCTGCATAACTTTCTGGTCCCTGCCAGGTAACCCTGCCAGTGCCTAAGGGGCAGGACAGAGGGGAGGGACTCGTCAGCGCAGTGTGCACTGCTATATCGGCTAATGGCTTTAAACTAAAGCACGGCAGATTTCGGTTAGATACTAGGAAGAAACCGTTAATAACCAGGGTGGCGAGGCCCTGCGAGCTGTGGATGCCCCAGCCTGGCAGCGCTGAGGGCAGGGCGGGAGGGGGCTTTGGACAGGGCGGCAGGGACCCGGCTGCTCTGGGCGGGGAACCTTCCTCGCCGTCCTCCAGCCCTCGCTAGGCCCCGCCAGGAGGCGCTGCCCAAGGCCCTCCAAGAGGCCTCGACCTTCCCGCTGCCGCCCGCTCCCCGCGGCGCTCACCTACCTGGCAGGACGCCGCCATCTTGGCGCTGCCGCCCGTCACATGACCCGGCGCAACGGGGAGGGAGGGGAGCGGCCGCACCACGTGACGCCGGCGCGGCGCCGCTCTCGGCTTCGCGGGTCACGTGAGAGGGGCGGCGAAGATGGCGGCGGGCGGGCTGTGCGCGAGGTGCGGGGATGCGGCGGCGGCGGGAGCGGAAAGCGGGGGCGGGGGGCGCCGGCCCTCGTTGTGCGCGCGCTCCCGCCGCTGGGAGAGGGGGAGAAGGAGACCGGCGGGAGTGGTGGAGCTGTGAGGGAGGGGGAAGGGGGGGGGCGGACAGGGGAGAGTTAACGGCCGCGGGGCCCGCGCCGCTCCGCCCCCGCCCCTCTGCCCGGCCCCGCCCCGCCCTTCGGCTGCGGGGCCCTGAGGCGCTCCGTGCGCCGCCGGGCGCCTCGGTTCGTGGGCGACGCGGGCTCGGGGCGCTCCTGCCGTGCCCGCAGGGCGGCGGCCATCCATGGGGAAGTTATGGCCTCGTTCCTCGGAGAGCCCTTCGCTGACCGAAGGGAACCGGCAGCCGCGTGGGAGCTGTGGGAAGGAAGCCGTTTTTGGGGATGAGCTCCTTCGGATCGCTGCTTCCCTTCCCCTCTGGTCCGTTTATTCTGTCGCTTTCAGACACCGTTTGGCCCTGGGTTTCTAAGTTGTGTTAAAGCAGAGCTCGCGACCCCAGCCCGCAGCTCTGTGCCCTACGGCAGCGCCAAGGGGGCTTTCCTTCCTCTCTCTCCCGCAGCCTGATTAAAGAGGTTAGGGTGGAATGAAGGGCGAGGTTGGCTCTTGTACTGCACAGCCGTTCGTTTCTTGGTAAAATTCCGTGTCCCTTCTGCACCCGTCGGGCTGCAGAGGCTCCACCTGCGCAGTCAGCAGGGCTGTGCGGCTCCCACACAGCGGGCTGCTCCTGCTGGCGAGTTTGGAGGTAGAAACTGGTTGATTGATGTATTGGAAATAGCAGCTCCCATAAGCCGTTTGGGTGGCACCGTGTGTCGGGTGTTACACAGAATCACAGAATCGTAGGGGTTGGAAAGGACCTCCAAAGATCATTGAGTCCAACCCCCCTGCCAAAGCAGGTTCCCTACACCAGGTCGCACAGGTAGGCGGCCAGGCGGGTCTTGAATATCTCCAGAGAAGGAGACTTACAGGTGACTCTTGCTTCTGTAGTGGCTTATTTTGATGATGCCAATCTAAAGTTATTGGGTGATGGGTTGTTATTGTTTCAACTGCCTTTGCATGGGGAGTTGTGGCATTTTCACTCCCAATTCATCTTAAATTGCTGACAAATCATCGGTTTTAAGTTTGCTGAGCTTTTGGCACGCATGCTTCTGCAGAGCTGTTACAGGGAGGCTCATCTTTTTAGGTGCACGTGCCAGAGTGAGGGGTTGGTCTGTAACACCTTGCAGCACAGGTTGGCTTTCCTACAAACTTCTCAGGAAGTGGGAAGAAACAAGCAGCTCAGGTGCATGTTCTGAATAGCTGAGGCTAGTGGAGTTTCCCCCTTGCAAAGGTGTTGTGTTTCTTCTTTTCACCTGGTTTTGTATTCCTCTTTGAGTGAAGGTAGAAACTGTTAAAGAGGAATTTGTTTGGAGGGCGGCATCGGATGAAACCCCATAAAATACAGCTCTGCTCCTTATTTAGGTTTCTTCTACTAAGCCTGAGCTTTCAATTAACAAGATCAGATTGAGTTTGTAAGCTGATATAAACTCACATCAAAGAGGTATCATATTTATAAGCGTTTGCTCTAGCACAGCCACCCTCTTGGTTTTTCATCTGTTCTTCCAGCATATCTGAAACTGCTCAGCTAAAAATAAATGTCCTTTAAATCATTTTTCTTTTACTTTATATTGCAATATGATCTGCTCTAAAATAACAATTGCTAGTTTGAAAAGGTGAGTGCTAAATAGAAGCCTGAAATGGGGTTTGTTATTAAAACAGGCTCCACGTTTTTCCTTTGTTTACAGGAGCAGCAGAGAATTGTGGACAATTCTCCTAGGCAGATCAGCTTTAAGAGAACCAGTAAGTCCGTGTCTTGATAAGCCTGTTTACCTGTCACTTAATGGACTCCATGGCCAAATACATCATTTGTACATCTGTTTGAATACAAGTCTTGTTGCTTTTTCCTTTTCCTTGGTGTGATTTTTGTTGCTCTTTCTCTATTGCTTGTTTGTTCTTCCGCTCTTTGCTTATAGCTGCTTCATCAGCTTCTGCCTGGAAGAGGGTATATGAAAAGGTGGTTCCCTTTCAGGAGTGGACAGAAGTGCTGCTTCCAGGACAGACTGATATAGGGTATATGTGAGTGGTACAGGCTGCTTCTGAATTTTCTGGGATGGAGCCCCTGCATCCAGGATTGTGCCCAGAGGATGGAAATGCAAACATATCAGAACCTAGACCAGTACTTCTCATTCCTCTCTTTTCCTAATACTAGGCAAGGCAGCAAGCTTTCTCATACAGTACTCACCTTGAATGTCTGAATCGTAGGTGCTGTTGTTTGCCTTGTGTTGTTCCTGTCTCTGTGATGGTGGAATTTCTTTTCTTCACTTAAACAAATTTGCTTCTGGGCTGGAGATTTTGAGGAATCTGTTCAGTTGTGTTTGGTTCTTTTTTTAGGCACAGATTGCATCAGAACTGAACAAGCACTGGCAGAGATTGTTAGAAGGGCTTTCGTACTACAAACCTCCAAGGTACAGTAATTGTCTGATAATAGAAATTAACCTCTAAAATGGAATCTAGCAGTAGGTAGAGGAGCATAGTGAATATTTCTGATTTTCTAAACATACATCTTTATTCTCTTGCATGACTTGAGATTTTTGGAAAGGAGTAACAATGGGAAGTGCTTAATCCAGACTTTCTAGGCCATAAAATACAAGCCAGGAGAAAATAACTGTAGCTTCTGCTGTCATTACCAATATTGGAAAGCTCTTAACCCTTCCTTACCTCTGCTCAGCTGTGGTGCACAAGTGCAAGTATGCACTCTGCAATGAAGTGGCTCCTCTTGACACTTGGTCATGTCAGGAAGATAACTGGATTCCTTCACTGGAAAGAATAGAATGAATGTAGCCTGTATTTATTATATTAATAAAGTAGTGAACAATGTTGAGTGTTACCTGGTAGGAAAACTTCTGGTTGTTGCTGTATGACATATTGAAAGAGAGCAAACATGAGTTCAGTTTAAACTGATAAAACTGAGAACTTGGAAATTAAGCCTCTTGAGTTCATTTCTTGGGGTTGCTGTGTTTTTAATGATGACTATTTTTTTCTTTAGTGCAACTTCAGCAGAGAAGATAAAAGCTGACAAAGATGTAGCTGCTCCACTAAAAGAGTTGGGTCTGAGGGTCAGCAAGTTTTTGGTGAGTGAACGTGCTTTTCTGATAATTTTTTTTATCCTTGCTTTTTCTTGATGCTGAGGAGAGGAAAAGTTAAGTTTCTTTCAGTTCAAAGTAATCTAAAGGAGGTTACAAATACCCATAGAGGCTCTACATCAAAATTTCCTGAAGTTATTAGTGACTACATGAGGTGGTTTGTTTTTCCTGGTTTTCACCCCCTCCTGCTTTTCAGAAGCAATCCTCTTCCATCTTAGGCTCTTTCAAGACATCTGAAACTGTTCAGCTGAAAACCAGTGTCCCTTAAAGTATCTGCCACAAATGCTGTTTACCTGCAAGGTTATGTTCCTTGTGATTCCCCTATGGGAGTGAGAGTTAGGTGACTGGTGGCAGTACCTTTGTTTAAGTGACTGTGGTGCTCCTTTGCTGAGGTTTTAACTGGCTGCACCTGAGTTACATCAAAGCTTGTGTATTTTGCTCTCAGTGGAAGTGCTGACTGAAACAAGCATCATCCTGGAAAGCAAGAATTTTCTATTATTATTTATTCTGAAGAGAAATTCTACCTGAAATATTTGAGAGAATCTTTATCTTTAGTGAATTCAGTTAACTTCTGTTCATTTCAGAGCATCTCTCTTTTTTTTGCAGGGTCTGGATGAAGAGCAGAGTGTGCAGTTGTTGCAGTGTTATCTTCAGGAGGATTACAGAGGAACAAGAGACTCCCTGAAGGTCCTTAGCTCCCATTTATTTCCTGCTTACTGTACATCTGTCCACAATACCAGCAATCTATTGATGAACGTGATCATATGCAACCCCACAATTCTAAATTGGAAAAGACCATAGTCTGTGTTCACTAAACCTGCAGTGGCCAAGTACCACTGTACAAAAATGTGACAGCAGAAATTCAGGTCTAACTTTCTGGTCCTCTTCCTGCTTGAATCTGCCTGCAAGGATTTGGCTCATCTCTGTCTCAGGAATACAAGAAACTTACAGATGTGTGAATGAGAGTGGGTGGAGATGAAGAACAAATGTTTACAAATAAGTATTTTGGTTTTGTAGTTTTGGAAACTGTCTTTCCAAAAGAAATGGAAAGAAAAAAATTCTCATTTCTTTCAATTTTGGTTTGTTGTTTGTTTGTTTTTAATGATATTTGTGGGTAGGTATTTCTGCAGTAGGTAATTATTTTGTTATGTTTTGCTTACAGACAGTTCTTCAGGATGAAAGGCAGAGTCAGGCTCTGATGTTGAAGGTTAGTCATTTCCATTTATATTTTCTAGTGAAAAGATCTGAGAACTAACATTCTGTATTCACAAAGCCTTGGGATGATGGAGATTTTAGGGTTAATGTCAGGTGAATGCTTCCACATTTTCTAAAACCTGTGAGTTTATATGTTTCTGTCTGAAGGGACAGCTCTGAAATGGAGGTTGGTCATCATGCCTGGCAGAGGTTACTAAAGATTAAGAATGGAAGATTGTCTCTTATTTTTGCCTTTCTTTTCCAAGTTTTATTGAATAGCGTGATTATAGACATGTCCCAACAACATGTTTTATTGAATTCTGTTAATTACATTTTAGTGTTTTTTGTTTTTTGTTTTTTTTAATTTTTTAGATAATTTAAGACTGCTTAGTTGAAATTCCATCTGTAGTAGTGTTTGAGCACTGTATATTCTGGTGATGTAGGCGCTGGAAGAGGAAAGTGAATGGGAACTGAACACAATACCAAACTGATGCTGGTAATGTTATGTATCCACAGCTTGCTGACTATTACTACGAAGAGAGGATCTGCATTCTGCGCTGTGTCCTCCATCTGCTCACTTATTTTCAGGATGAGAGGCACCCTTACACAGTGAGTACATGAACCTTTCCTGGATATCATTGAAATAAGCTAAATATGTAAGTTGTGTACTAATTATCCACTTCTGGTTGCAGAAAACACACAAGAATGCATGTGGAAGTTCATTGATTTCTTTCTTTGCTTGTTTAAGGCGCAGTACTTCCAGTGTGTCGAAAAGTTGGACAAGGAACTCGTTCCTAATTACCGTAAACAGTTTGAAGAACTGTACAAAGCAGAAGCTCCTACATGGGAAACACATGGAAATCTCATGGTATTTTTTTTTCCATGCTCTTCTATAAAACTTACCAAGTGTATCTGTCTAACTTAGAGAGTCTTTCTTTATATATAGTGTGTTGAAATGTCTGTGTGCAGACATAGCCTAAAATGATGGCTCTCTTAGTCCAAGAAACCTAATCATTGTTTTCAGTTGAGCACACTTCTGCTCAGAACCAAAGCAAGCTGTTTGAAACACATTCTTCCTTGTAAGAAATCTGTTGATAGCACTCAGCTAACATCAGTTCATGTGGCACTTCGTGGTCTCTCTGTGTCAGTACACTGTACTTGCAATGGCTTTTCTTGTTATAAATGCAAACCACCAACTACACAAACTTTGAAATAACTCAGCCCACCTTGGTTTCTGATTGCTTTGTCTGATCTCTGAGCTTTGATGCATGATGGTGGGTTTTCTCTTTGTGCAGACAGAACGTCAGGTTTCCCGTTGGTTTGTGCAATGCCTTCGTGAGCAGTCCATGCTCCTGGAAGTCATCTTCCTCTACTATGCATACTTTGAAATGGCACCTGATGAGCTTCTGGCATTTGCAAAGCTGTTCAAGGAGCAGGGATTTGGCACCAGACAAACCAACAGGCATTTGGTAGATGAGAGCATGGATCACCTGGTGGATCGTATTGGGTGAGTAACATGTATATTTGTGAAGTGAGTACAGAACAGTGCAGTTGTTTTCCTCAGTAAAAAAAAAAAAAGAGAGAGAAAGAAAGTGCTTCTTTTTTTCTTTTCTCTCTTAAAATCACCACTTTAAAATCAGCTCTCTGAAAATCAAGCTGAACTAATTGTGATGAAGGCAGAATGTCTTTTCTAATTGCATTGGACGTTTGTGGCAAAATGAAGATGTGATTGTAAAGCAGAGGGGCACCCACATGCCAGATTTATCTGTCTGTAGAAAGAATAGCAATGAAGACACAGTGCTGTTTATTCTTAGATGATCTAGTTGTAAAGTGAAACTGCATCTTCACAGCTCTGTACAGAGAACTGAATTGCCTTAGTACAAGCTGTGGGTCTGCTTACACAAGTGGCCACAACGTCTTTGTTTTGCTGTGTGGGACATAGCTTAGGCTGCATCCTGAAGGACTGAGAGTCTTGGTGGGTGGCATAGAGTGAAAAAGGTAGAAAAACTATCTTCACATTTCAGTGACTTCTGTTTGTTTGTTCAACAACAATTTTTAAGATTTAATCCATTCTCTGCTTAGCATTTCAAGACAAAATTTGGATTACCTGCAGCTAATTTACATGGTTTCATATTTCTTCAAAGAGCAGCTGAACCAATGCAAACTGAATGTTGTTCTTTGATTGTTTATCATTCTTTTTAAATTAGAAACCAACCAAACAAAAACAGCTGAATTCTGAAATAAAGTGTCTCACCTACTTGATTTTTTTTCCTCTTTCCTGCTTGCAGCTACTTTAGTGCTCTTATTCTGGTGGAAGGCATGGAAATTGACTCCCTCCATGAACGAGCTTTGGATGACAGGACAGAGGGGCACAAGTTAGCCAGTAACGCACATATCCACCAGGTAAAGTGCAGGCAGGGTAACCCCACGTTCAGCCTGACAGTGTAAAACTTCCTCTGGTTATCCAAGCAGTGCTGCTAAAAGATTATGTATAAAAGGTTCTGACTTTTGTTTGCTGACCAAATATAAGAGCTAGCATCCATGGTACATGATGGGACAAATAAGAAGCAAATTAATTATTCTCCCACTTATTTACTTGATTATCTTGGGCCTTTCTTTAAAGAAAGGTGTGTGCAAAGAGATAGGCAATGTGAGCTTTAAAAATCTTCTGTTTCATTCCCTTCTCAGTGTCAGGGCTTTTAGGACGGAGAACTTCTGAGGTTAGAAGAACACAAAGTCAGTAAAACATACACATAACCAGACCAGGACTGCAAATGCAGGGTTTGGTCCATTGGATGTTTGAAGCAATTGTCTGTAATAGAACAGCAAGTGTTAGCAGAAAGATGCCATCAGCAATATGCTTACTGAGTATTTTCTGCTTCCGTGGGATCTCAGTTGTGTTGCTCTTGTCTCTATGCAGGAAATGGACAATCAGCTGCTGCAGTTAGGGGATGTCTCACATCACGCTCCAGTGCTTTTGGCTTGGGCTCTGCTCCGTCATACCATAAATCCTGAGGAATCAGCCAATGTTATCAGGAGAATGGGCAGCACTGCTATCCAGCTCAATGTGTTCCAGTACCTGACAAAGCTTCTGAAATCACTTAGCAGTGGGGGCAAGAATGTGAGTTTCTTAGTATCATATGTAAGCTCTTGAAGGTTTTTAACTACTAATGATGTAAAGATGTGGTGGGAATTGGATGATTTTGAATCAAAGCTGATTTGAACCATAGCATGTAATAATGCATGTTTTATCATCTCACGTTCTTTCAGTGAAAAACAGAAGCCAAACTGGTACTAAACAGATTTTAATGCCTAAAGAATGAAAAAATCCACAACTGAACAAAACCAACCAAACAAAAAACTTTCTGTAAATAGGAGTGTTGTACCTCATTTGATCAGAACAGACTGCATCTAATCACATTTGTTGATTTGCCTCCATGGATATACTTGCTGTTGTAGATCTTAACTGTGCTGATTTAATTCTGCACTGTTCTCCAGATATAGTTTCATTAAGCAATACATTGTGTGAGAGCAATCACGTTGGTGGGCAGAAACTGATGAAAACAAATCTGATTTCTCTGAACACTGAATAATTCTTTTTTGATGTGTTGAAGGCATTTCTCATGATATTAGTAGTAGCAGTGAATGATTTCTCCGTTTAGTGAAACCTTTCATGTTATGTGTGGTTTAACTGATGACTGCTTATTGTACTGTAGCAAGGATACGTGACAGAGGCAGTTACTCAGAGGTGTGCAGTTTGTAAAGGAGACTGTGTGCTGTTAGACTATGCTCTATAGCTCATAATCTCTCCTGTAATGCTGTTGTGTATTCTTTCTTTGCAGTGTACAGTCAGCACAGCTTGTATGTGCATTTATGGGCTTCTTTCCTTTGTCCTGACGTCGCTGGAATTGCATACATTGGGCAATCAGCAAGTAAGCATCCAACACTCATTGCATCTGTTAGATAATTTGAAATAACCTGTCATAACTGATACTAATTACTTCTGTTAAGTTGTAATCTTGCATTTGAAACAGCAAAATTTGTGTTTTAGATAGTTTTACAAGTGTGGTTTACACTATGCACATTTAGTAAGTACCTCTGCAGACTGGCTGAATAACAATGAAATGCAGCTTGTCTTGAATTTGAAGTCCTATGGATTTGAAACTATTTGTCATTGTTTTATTTCCAAAGCAATAGAAATAATACATATTCAGTTTTTAAGTTTGATGGGACATCATATAGTCCTTCGTAAATGTAGTGGATGTGTTTTTCCTGGCCAGGCCATTCCTTGATAAGAAGCATGGCTTTAGATTGGCTTTGTGGAGGGTGTTTCCTTCTCTTTTGACTAGAAAAAGTAGTTCCATCTTGGTTGGTAAGCATGGAAACTTAAATTTTAGGAACGTGACAAAATTTGGTTCTGATGAGAACTCTCTGTGTAAAGTAGTGTTTTATTTTGTTTTTCCTCATGTCCTCTGAAGGATGTAATTGATGCAGCATGTGAAGTTCTGGCAACTTCCAGCATTCCTCAGCTCTTCTGGAAGACAGTGAGTGTGCTGGCAATTTCTTTGACCTGCCTTGCTTATAACCAAAACCTGATAAAAAGATTCCCTTTTGGGAAAGGAAGAGAGTGATCATATTTAGTTAGCTGGTTGCTAGGAGGCCCTGAGGAGCCAGTGTTCATTTGTATCTATCTTATATTTATGTTTGCCCTTTCCTGCCTTTTAGGTCCATCCTTGGCTTTACTCTTGAAGGATACTGGAACAAGTTTTAATATAGGTGATAGTTTAAAACAGGCCTGGGATTGCAAGGACTGGACTAACTGCTGATAAAAGCATCATGCTTATTTTTTTGTTGTTACAGAATTAGGATGATAATAAAGTGTAATGCATTAGTCTTACTTCCTGCCTTATACTTGCACACTGCCTTATGCTTTAGTCTGTGCAAGGACTGGAGTGATACTTCTGTGCATGGTTAATGTCTCCAATGTACGACTTGAAAAGGAGCTATATCCTTATGCTATACTGAGGATATTTTAGTATTTCTTTTTAGCAGTAAGACATTTGTTCTGTTTCCGTCACCAGGAACCGACTGCAGGTCTGGGTATTATCCTGGACAGTGTATGTGGGATGTTCCCCCACCTTCTTACTCCGCTCCTTCAGCTGCTCCAGGCTCTTGTGTCAGATAAATCTACTGCAAAAAAGGTACAAGATCTCTCTTGGTGTTTGGGAGATTGTTTCAAGATAGGGGTAGCGTGCTCTTTGGTAATGCATGGTAATTACGTGGTTGGTTAATTTTTAAGAGGATCTGTCAGTTTGGCTGTGTTTTTTAAGTTCTCTTTCTGTGCAGGTGTACAGTTTCCTGGATAAAATGTCTTTCTACATAGAACTCTACAAGCATAAACCTCCTGATGTGATCTCTCATGAAGATGGCACCCTGTGGCGAAGGCAGGCTCCAAAGCTCCTCTATCCTCTGGGTAAGGAAACTGCATTTCATCTTTTCTTATTCAAGTGCTTTGGGGAATTTAATTATTTACCTGGCTTCTAACTTGTGGGGAGATGTATGGATTTACTTGCTTCTTCACTCTTTAGGCCTAGGTCAGACAAATTTGCGGATACCTCAGGGAACAGTGGGCCAAGTGATGCTGGATGATCGAGCTTATTTAGTACGATGGGAGTATTCCTACAGCAGCTGGACACTGTTTACGTGTGAGATTGAAATGCTGCTCCATGTTGTATCCACAGCAGGTGAGAGAGGAGGGGAGTATAAGAGAGAATAAAGTAATTGATTGTTGTTATCAACTTTTAAGTTAATGGTAGGATTGAGCAGCTCTGAGTACTTCTGAAAGAGCTGGGAACACTCGCCCAAAAAATGGTTTGTTTTCTTAATTGTTGTTGGTTTTGGGTTGGGGTTTTAGTTATGGTAATCCACTGCAATAGGCTGAGAGCATGTAATGAGATGAGCCTGTGGGTGTTCTGGAAGATCAATGTGCATTGTTTTAAGCTTGATTACTGCTGTTGTGTGATTTTTGCATTCTAATGTTACTTTTTTTTTTTACCTAGATGTGATTCAGCATTGCCAGAGGGTCAAGCCAATAATTGATCTGGTTCATAAAGTCATCAGCACTGATGTATCCATAGCGGATTGCCTTCTGCCAATCACGTCACGAATCTACATGCTGCTGCAGAGGTGAGTCACTGACCTGCATGGAGTCACTAACAGCAGGGATACCTGAGAAGATGTAATGAGCTGAAAGAGTGGTCACTTACCCATTTTACCAAAAGATTTGAAAGAAGGGCATCTCAGTGGTTGAACTCCCCAGAGCTGATGTTCAGTAAGGACTGTTCTGGCTACAGAATGCTTTAATGCAGCAGAACTATTCCTCCTTCACTTCTTTCTTGGATGTTGTTGCACACATTAACTCTCCCTCCAGTCATCTGCTGGATAATCACTGTTCACTGTGACAGTCTGTTGTCTGATGAGCCTTGTCTCATGCAGTAAATAGATCTGATTCAAGGGAGAGGAAGAGTTGGCAAGGCTAGACTGATAGTGTGGACTCTGTGCTGGAGTGTGGGTTTGATGCTTGGGATCAAAATAACAGTACAAAGACTAGATCACAGATGGCAGTGCATTTTATGTGTATTTGTCTTTCCCAGGCTGACAACTGTAATCTCTCCCCCTATGGATGTTATTGCTTCTTGTGTCAATTGCTTGACAGTACTGGCTGCACGGATGCCAGCCAAGGTGAGGACCTTCTTGGTTTTCTAAGTTTGAGAACTAGTACACATGCATATGTGAGTGACAGATAGTATCTCTACTTGTTCTCATGCAGGTTTGGACTGACCTTCACCATACGGGCTTCTTACCATTTGTTGCCAATCCAGTGTCTAGTATGAATCACATGATTAGGTATTGGTTGTTTTTTCCTGCCTAAGTTGTTCATAGTTTGTCATAAGACCTTTCTGCCTGTTTGAAATCTAAGGTTTATGGAATCTGTGTATCTGGCATTTCTCACTCGTGTTGAAGTTGCACTGTTCGTACAGTGAATCTCCTTGCTTATTTCACAGTGCAGAGGGAATGAATGCTGGGGGCTATGGAAACCTGCTGATAAGCATAGAGCAGCCTCAAGGCGAGTACAGCGTTACCATCTCCTTCCTGAACCTCATCACAACTCTGGTCCGGGTGAGTGCTTCTGGAATGGTCCTTATGTGAAGTCAGCTGTAGACTGATACAATGAGAAGGTGAAATACAGCAGTGCCTGACATCTTCTGTGCAGTGTGTCTCTGAGTAGTCAGTCATTGGTCGGCGCTCCTTATGTACTGCTGTTTTGTGCTTTCTCTGGTTCTTTCAAAAAACTGCTCTGATCTGAGCTACAAGAGAATAGAAATTGCTTGTAAATCTATGTCACCATGTTCAGTGGTTTTCTCACATTTAAAGACACATGGCTGATCTTCCTATGGAAGATTTAATCCCCTTTAAACCAGAAGGGAAAAAAATAACTTTTCTGTTTCTTCTAGGGACAGCTTGGTAGCACCCAGAGCCAAGGGCTTGTGCCATGCATTGTGTTTGTCCTGAAGGAGATGTTACCAAATTACCACAAATGGCGTTACAACTCTCATGGAGTGAGAGAGAAAATTGGTAAGGACATCGAGAGGGTAGAAGTGAGACCGAAAAGGATCACCTGTCTTGGGGAGAATGCATACATTTTTCCCATTTTTTAATCAGATCTTTTCTGGCAGACATTTAGAATTTCTTTGTGCATCCACTAATATTGCTAGATGCTGAGATTTGGTTGAAAATACTGGGGACTGGTAACATATCCTCCTGAAAACTGAGCAGTCCGTTTCATCTGTGTTTCAGGATGCCTCATTCTACAATTGATTCATGCAATACTGAATTTATGCCCTGAGATGGATCCTCGCAGTAGGTAAGATGGGTGATGGATGTCAGGTAGGCTGATTTACAGTGTAGCAGGACTCTGTTGCTGTCTTTTTGTTTCAGTTTTTGAATGAAAGTTACCTGGAATTTACTAGCCTGCTTATGTAGTGCTGGTTTCAGTGCTTTTCTGCATTATAGAGAATAGGAAGGGTAGAAAAAGATTAGAGACAAAGCAAAGCATGTTTTTTAGAATATCTGATGAAGAAGGGGAAAACAGCCTGTGTGTTCCATGGGGCAGACTGCCACCCGCTTTCCTGTTTGATATATCCACTCTGAAGGGAGTAGAAGAAAGAATGAAGTGGGGGCTACTGGACATGTAGAAATGCAAGCATTACTTTGTGGTTGTTTAGTAAGTGGTGGGGAGGAAAGTACTACAGGAGATCTTAATGTTGGTGTTCTCGTGGTGTTTGTGTCCCACAGCAATGTCCCCAGCCTTCAGTCCTTGTGCATCTTCAGTCTGGCCAACACTGAAGCAGGGCAAGCTGTCATTAACATCATGGGGATTGGTGTGGACACTATTGACATGGTAATGGCATCCCAGTCTAGTAGGTGAGTCGTGTGCTTCATCTCAGTAGTGTGAGGAGAAAAACAAAGGGTAATATTTGAAATGTAGCTTTGACATAATTGCACTTATTTGGGGATCTGTGGCAGCCTGCCTTGTATATTCTAGAGGAACAAGCCTTCTTTGTTACGGGTCCATATGTAATTTTTGCTGTACACTCTCTCCATGCTATTCTTTAGTTTTCTAGTTTGCTTAGTGTTAATGACATGCCTGGTGTCTTGGTGGGTGCTCCATTACTTTAAGTTTGCTAGCAGTTACTTTTTTAAAATAATGTATTCACTTGAATTTAATTTCTAAGACTGAATAGAGTGAATTAGAAGCAAGAGGATTATAAGCCCAAGTTAGAATCTTCCTTGACACATAGCCAGCCTAACTTGTCAGGAGGTTGTTTTTGAGAAGATCTGCCATTCCTTTCTTTTAGAACATCTGGAAAGGAGCCCAGATTTGTTATGGACAAAGAAGTACCTATGTGAAAATCCTTTTTGACTTCCATGTCTTTCCAGAATGTTTATCTCGTAAGGAAGGCCTTGGGAAAATACTGGATTTAGAGCCAGTTTAGTCTTGTCATCTATCATGGATGCCTTATAATTTCTTTAAGATTGACTCTTGCAAGCGTTTCTCTCTCTGTCTTAATGCATTTAAAATCTTTCTCCTAAAGAGGGGGAGAAAAGTGACAATAGACTGTCAGACTATTTTCCTTTTTTGTTTGATGCTGAGAGTTCAGGGCTGAGAAGACAATATATTTTGTGGCTGTGTGGGGGTTTGTGTTTCAGCAGCTGTTAGGTGGTGATGTGACAGTCAGAGTGAAAATGTGTTATAACCTCTGACTGCCAGAGTGCAGAATTTCATCTTTGAATGTTGTGCAGATAATGAATGTCAGTTGTCAACACAGTTACTTACTTTGCTTTCTTTCTGAAATATAGTGATGAGTCACAAGGCCAAGGCCAGCTGCTGATACAAACTGTGAAGCTGGCATTCTCAGTCACCAATAATGTCATACGATTGAAACCCCCCTCTAGTGTGGTATCTCCACTAGAACAGGCACTTACTCAGCATGGTATGTATTCCTCCACAGGGACAGCCTGGGAAGCTGTGTTTTTTTGTTACTTAGAAATAGTCAGTGTGTATCTCATTACAGACAGTATGTCAATTATTGAAATGTCCAAAATATTCTTTCTAGTGATAGAAGAAGGCTAATTCTCCCTCCTGTATGAGTGCCCTTCTGTAAGGCATTCTAGCAGGTGGTAACCCTGTTTGTAGCAGGGTTGGAACTAGGTGATCTTCAAGGTCCCATCATGCTTCATTTTTTTGGAAGACTTACCTAATTCTTTCCTTCTGCTATGGAAGGCATTATTTGTGAAATAGCTGCTCTTATCTTTGATTTTGATTGTGTTCCCTTCAGGTGCTCATGGAAACAATCTTATTGCTGTCTTGGCCAAATACATCTACCACAAGCATGACCCTGCGCTGCCACGCCTGGCCATCCAGCTGCTCAAGCGACTGGCTACGGTAGGATGAGGCTCACACAAGAGCTTTGCTTCTTCCTTTGTGCCTTATTCCACTGCTGAAATTCTTTCAAAATAGTTTCTTTAGACTTGTTTGTAATGGAGAGGTTAATGCAAGTCGGCTGAAGGCAGTGTGGACTGAAAGCTATTTGTATTAGAGGTGTTCTGTAGAATTTGGTTATGCTGACTTCTAATGTTTCTTTCCTTTTGCAGGTTGCTCCCATGTCTGTTTATGCCTGCCTTGGTAGTGATGCTGCTGCCATCCGTGATGCCTTCCTCACCCGCTTGCAGAGCAAGATTGAGGACATGCGTATTAAAGTCATGATACTGGAATTCCTTACAGTT
This sequence comes from Perdix hodgsoniae, assembly GCA_035772895.1. Classification (NCBI taxonomy): domain Eukaryota; kingdom Metazoa; phylum Chordata; class Aves; order Galliformes; family Phasianidae; genus Perdix; species Perdix hodgsoniae. Next base: position 5,035,232 of record JAPSGF010000020.1, on the reverse strand, counting down.
GCAGTGGAGACACAGCCTGGGCTCATTGAGCTCTTCCTGAACTTGGAAGTGAAGGATGGCAGTGATGGCTCAAAGGTAGAATGGCTGACATTTGCCTGGCGATTCACCACTCATTTATCATAACATCCCTCTGTCTTCTGGCACAGATCTCTAGAGTCTAATAGGTTTTATGTGCAACTCTGTGTGCCTGATGTAAAGGTGAATGCAGAACATGTTTGCATTGAATGCAGTGAATGCTTGTGCTGTGCTCTCAGGTTTTTCTTACAGCTGAAAAGCAGCTGCCCTCAATTTTCATAAGAACATCTCTACTGAGTCAGAGCAATGATAGCAAAGATCTTTGTGAAATTACTCTCCTGACTCTGACAGTGGCCTTTTAGTGGGAATACACTGTGTAACAGTTAAAAATCAATTTTCCACAACACCTGTTCACTACTGCTTTGCAGTTGGAGGTCTTCACGAGTTGGGACCTTTTTGAAGGCATTTGGTCTTACGAAGTCTAAGCTCACTTTTTATACCTCTAAAACTCTTTTCCCCTCTTGTGTTACACATTCCTTATAGTTATTTACAAAATATGTATCTGCATCATGTACTTAAGATTTACTTTTCTGTTCAAGAGGAATTGAAGGCATTCTGCTGTAATACATGTCTCTGTAGTGGTTTGGTGGGGGCATAACCTCTCTCATTTCCTTTTGCTTTAGGAGTTCAGTCTGGGGGAGTGGAGTTGCCTCCAAGTAGTGTTAGAGCTGATAGACTCCAAACAACAGGAGAGGTACTGGTGTCCTCCCCTCCTGCACCGTGCTGCCATCGCCTTCCTGCACGCCTTGTGGCAGGACCGCCGAGACAGTGCCATGCTGGTTCTGAGGACAAAGTGAGTGGTTGTTCTCCTGCAGGGTGTTCTGCCGTCTGTATCCCATAATGCTTTTTCTTTGGTTCACTGGACTGTTGAGGGACAATTGCATCCTAGATTTTGTGCATCCTAGTAAGGGGTGTACTGTGTGTGTGTGTGTGTGTGTTTTGAACTTGATCTGTACTGTCTCTTGGGAAAGAAGATGAAAAGCCAACGTGTGCATGTTCAGAAGCACATATACATTGTTCACTGTCTTTTGTGCAAGGCTATATAATCATGTATTTACCAAAAAATACTTTCTGTGGAATTTGGAATGGGCAAAATGTTGCTAAATGTATGGTATGAGGGAGATAACTGGTACTACTTCTGTATCCATCTTTTAGGCCAAAGTTTTGGGAAAATTTGACTAATCCACTGTTTGGGACTCTTCCTCCGCCTTCAGAGACATCAGAGGTGAGTTACATCAGGGCAAAACGGAGGCAGCTTTGTACTTCTCAGATAGGTTTCTAAGTGTGTGTGGCTACTGTTTGTGCTTTTGGCTTTCTAAAAAGCAGTATGGCTGACTGGTTTCAGCGGAGGCAGGAGCTGAACCACATACTTGTGCTCTTTGCAGAGAATGGCTATACAGCAATGGACTGTCTTCAGAAATTCTCTGCCCTTTTTTCACATGTGAAATCAAAATAGATGTTATCTGGCATCTGTGTTTACATTCTCTGGAAGATGTGCTGTATGTAGTGCACCTGTACTGTGTGTGCTGTCTGACTCCTCGTTTTTAGGCACAGCTTGGGCTGCCTAGTGTCATGGAGGAACCAGTGAGGTTTTTTGCATTCTTCCTTTCCATGGGTGTTTTCCCCTTTGTTATGAATGTCCTGTGCCCTCACTCAATTTGACTGCCACTTTGAATCCAGTATTCCTTCCGTATCATCACCAGTCCTTTGTCAAATGACATATCTCTTGCTATCGTGGGAGAAACAAGTCTGCCAAACCGGATTATCAGTCACTATGAGCGGGTGGGTGAGATTAAATTAGAGTTCCACTCACTCTACAAAGCAAGCTGCTCAGATTTTGTTTTCATCTTGTCTTTGTAGCTCAGTGTCTTGGATACCTGTGCCTTAATCATGAAAATCATCTGCTTGGAGATCTACTATGTTGTCAAGTGAGTCTTTGGCAGTCTCTCCTTCATCCCTCTACTGAAGTCTGAACTTTGTGTGTTAGTTCTAATAGACCACACAGGCTTTCAAGAAATAAATACATGTAATCCTGTGAAAACGTGGGGGGAGCATTGACACGTACAGTCTTTGCAAGATCACTTTATGCAATTGATTTGCATAGAGTGTGGTCTTGTAAGAAATTCAAATGTATGCTTGTGATCTGTTTCTGTAGGCTATAGGTGAGAATGCTGGTATTTCCTTGTATCCTGCAGTCAGAATATACCATGCTTAATAGAAGAAATTGTGGAATAAGCAAAGTGCATAATGATTGCTGAATACCATTTTAATCAATTCCTCAGACTTGAGTTTGTTTTTTTGAGCATAACTGCCCTTTAATATAATGAATAGTCAGGATTAACTAAAATCTCCATTAAAAAACAAAACAAATTGTAGATTTTCTTCAGGGATCATCTTATCTCTTAAAATGTGATGCAAAAAGTGGGATTCCCTGCACAGGTCTAATCTGTGGAATACCCTTCACTTGCAAGCCGTGCCCTTGGCTTTCCTACCTGAGTCTCAGAAGGAGTGTATTCTCTGACCAAAGAATAAATGAAGATATCTTCTCCTCCTTATTTGGTCAGGGGCTCCCTGGATCAGTCCCTGAAAGACACGCTGAAGAATTTCTCCACCAAAAAGCGTTTTGCTTATTGGTCAGAATATGTGAAATCACTGGCCTATTATGTGGCAGAGACAGAGGGCAGTAGCTGTGCCTCCATGACAGAATATCAGATGCTCATCTCAGCCTGGCGGATGCTTCTCATTATATCCACTAGCCATGTAAGAACTACCCTTGTGGGTTTTTTCTCTTCTCTCTCGTGATAATCTGATATTAACACTTTGAATAATGCAGAGTCAGCTTCTCAGGGGTTAGCTACATCATAGTGAAAATCCCTTGTTTATTTCAGTCATTATATATATGCAGTCAGAACACAAGTTGGCACAAGCGTAGTGTAGGCTTAAGGTGGTTATTGTTTTGCATGGGGGAGTGCTATACAATTTTTATAGCAATTCGAAGTAATTCTGTGGTCCTGAAGAGATATTGCTTAGTGAAGTGAATGGCCCAGCAGGGAAATTAGCCATTGCCAACTTCGTTAACTCATATACTTCAGTGATCTCTGCAAAATTGCATCGTTCAGCAGATACAAAATAGGGTGAATTCTTCAAGTAGCAGAACAGTTGGCCCATGTTAGAGTGGAAAAATGGTGCATCTTTTGTTGCATTTGATTGAGCTTTGCTTTTGTGGATCTTAGGCGGATATAATGCATCTCACTGATCCTGCAGTTCATCAGCAATTGTTCCTGGATGTGCTAAATGGGACCAAGGCTTTGGTAGGTGCAAGTTCCTCTAAGTTCTTGAATTTCCCAATTGCTCATCTCGTGTGTGCTATAAGGAGCTCTGTTTCTGCAGCTGCTTGCCATCGTAGGGTTTTTTTTAATTTTAGATCCTGTGAAATTGGTCTGAATCAAAATCTTTTCTTCAGCTTCTTATACATCTGTGTTTAAGATGTGTCATTTTTGATGTAACTGGGTGAGCCTGCAGAGGGCTCTGGTTCCCCTGTTGCTGCCAGCTGCTGAAGAACCATTTGGTGTTGGTGCTTGGGCTGAGCATTTCTTGCATTGCTCCTCTGCATCAACTGTTACACCTGTAACTCTTGTGATGTTTCTTCTTAGCTTCTAGTTCCCACATCGGTATCCTGTCTGCAGCTGGGCTCTATGCTGTGTACTCTTCTTCTCATCCTGCTGAAGCAGTGGAAGAGGTAGGTATTTTGCAGTGGATATTTACTGATCACTGCTAAAACTTATATATAACTTGTATATTTTTATATACATACATATATATATATATATATATAAAAACTTAAGAGAGTATGTTTGAGTGTTTTGCTCTAGTGATTTTCCCTTAATGATCTGGGGAGGCATCTGATGCCTTATAATGAAGTTTTCTTTTGAGATATCTGTAGTTTGTTGCTGAAAGATCTTACAGCAGTACAGACGTGGTTTGACTTCCTGCTTTCTGGTGAAAAGTGTATGAAAAAAAGCTTTTGTGATAGCAAGCTAGCAAGCTCTGCATTTGCACTGTGCTGTGGCATGTCTTTAGAGAGGCTGAGGTAGTGACCTGTCCAGGTTTCATTGGAAGAACCTAAACCAATGATGCACACAGCTCAGTCGAGCCGGTATATTTACTGAGGGATCTTGTCTAATCTGAAGAGCTCTTCCTTTTTGTTGCCAGCGAGTTGGGTTCTGTGGATAAAATCATAAACTCCTTGACGCAGATTCTGGAGGGAGTACTACAGGCAGATCAGCAGATGATGGAGAAAACCAAAGCCAAAGTGTTCTCAGCTCTTATCACTGTGCTGCAGATGAAGGAGATGAAAGGTGAGGTTCTGTACGTACAAACATCAAGAGCAGTGCTGCCATGGTTGAATGCACCAGTAATGCTACTGAGTTACCAGCACAAAGATCTGTGTGATGTTAGCTGTAGTGCAAGATGTAGAATATAGTTGCTACTTCTGCTACATCTCCACTTTTTAAACTTTGTTTTAACTAGCTTTAGGAGAGCTGAGGTGTTTTGAGGTGTTTTTTTCTTAGGCATATCGTTCACAGTGTGCATGTTTTCCCTGTCTTGTCTTTTCCCAGCAGGAACCCCTATGTTTGATCAATTTGATGGAAATGAAAATAGAGTTTCTGAGTGTTTTTGAAGACAGCTCAGTGGATGTGGGAGGGGTACCCCAGTATTGTGTCACTCCCCAAGTGACCTTAAGTTGTGACATTACTTCCTGCAGTTAACAAGTGACAGAAACCCAAGGATGGTTTGTTTTCTTAAACAAAACAAAAAACCCAACACTGTTACTTTGTTACTTCAGTCCTTTGCAGGACTGTTTACATTGTAGTAGCACTGAATACAGTGGAATCTAGACAGTATTTCTCTGTGCCATGCAACTAAGATATAAAGGCATTGTGGTGTTGAGGAGTGTCTCAGTTTACCTGATCTGAGTGCAGTCCCTGTCCCACTGTCTGGCCCTGCAGGCCTGTGTCATTCAGAAAATAAACCAAGTGGAGAATTATTACTGTTTTTTAACATTTGCATTTGGTGATGAATTTGAATTTGCAGTCATGGCAGTAAAAGGTGCTGCAATTTGTTGTGATGGTTTTCATGAGAGTGTGGTGTTTATACAGCTCATGGACAGCAGACTGCATCCATGGACTGGTGCCAGCAATCTGGAGAAATGGGTAGGCAGTACTGTTGGGAGCAGCTACAGAATGGTCAGTCCATAGCAGTGCTTGCTTTCTGCTTTGAAATGTAATCAGCTGATAATGACTTCTTGGGAAAATTATGTTTTATATGATTCAGATGGTGATCTTATAACTTATTATATCCTTCTAGCCTTATTCATCTAACTTTGTTTCAATTTCTCACATTCTATCTTTTGGGTTCTGCAATAAAAACAGTAATATTAACTCCAAGGAACTTATCCCAGTGATATTACCAGTTAGACCTAAGTACAGGGTTGGCATGCTAACTGTTGTGTGTTCCATGTGTGTTGTAGTGAATGAGATCCCTCAGTACTCCCAGCTGGTGCTGAGTGTGTGTGAAACACTCCAGGATGAGGTCATTGCACTCTTTGATCACACTCGACACAGCCTTACCTTTGGGGATGCCACAGATGATAAGGACAGCATGGAAACAGATGATGCCTCCCGAGTTAAACACAAGGACCAGCGAGATGGGGTAAAGGGCCAAAAAGATCTGTGCATGTTGGGGACCCCCCTTGCTGCCTGCTGCCTCCAAAGGAAGCTTTGGCAGTTCTTACATGGGAATTGCTCCGTGGTATTTTGGTGTATGTCAGCCTGGGAAGTTGACTGTTGTGCCTCTCTTTCAGATCTGTCCTAAGAAACATTATCACAATTTATATGAGAGCCAGGAAGTACATAGAGTATAATGTAAGGGGCACCAGCCACCTTAATATATGATTCTTAGAATGGCTGAACTTCAAACTGTCACATGAACTGCTTACAAGATTTCTTTCTTTCTTGGTGTACATGTCAAGTGAATCCCCTGTTCTCCCTTCCAGGTTTGTGTTTTGGGTCTGCATCTCGCAAAAGAGCTCTGTGAAGTTGATGACGATGGAGACTACTGGCTGCAGATTACTAGGAAAGTCCCTGTGCTTCCTACCATCTTTACGGCTTTGGAGATCAGCCTGAGAGTTAAACAAAACCTTCACTTCACAGAGGCCTCATTACATCTGCTGCTGACCTTAGCAAGGACACAACAGGTGAGAGATGCAGAGAAAAGAAAGCATATAGCTATACATTTTTAATAGGCTCTGTGTATCTCATTATTGTGCCTGTGATGCAGCTGCACAGTGATCTGTAAAGAGGTTGTTAGAAGTCGGTAAGCAGTAGGTCCTATCTTTATGCCTCCCTGTTTTGCCTGCTTCTTCTTTTTAATGGGATGTCTCAGATGGAAGATCTGAGGCAGCCAGAGCAGACATGTAATTTAGAACAGGCACTTTCACTGAATATATTCTTCTACAATGCAGATTATCCAGCCTATTTAAAACAGTATTAAGTGTTGGAACCTGGCTTCCCATTACTTGCAGTAAAGTGTTACTTATCTATTACAAATTCAATTTAGTGTAGGGCTTTGAGTGAAATGAAGGCCGTTCCAAAGCCAGCTCTTCTCAAAGATTAGGTATTTACTGAACCAGTGACATGGAAATGGAATTCACAGTACAGCTGTGCAGGCTAGATTTTATTGCAAGAACAGTGTTGCTTTTCTTGTTGCTAATTTTTTAGCAGTACAGAAGAGCGTGTGACAGAGGTTCTCTAAAAGGGTTGTGGCAGTACAAGGGACAGAAATAGTTAATGCAGAAGGAGCCTTTTCAGTCTTAGACCGGGGAGAATCCTGCAGATTTTAATGGTAGTTTGTTCTGTGCCTTGCAGGGAGCAGCAGCAGTGGCTGGGGCTGGTGTCACACAGAGTGTCTGCCTGCCCCTTCTGAGCGTGTACCAGCTCAGCACTAATGGAGCCATTCAGGTGGGTGCTGCTTCCTTTTGGGTGGCAATGTGCCAGGAGAGCTTGCTGTGCCCTGCCTTGCAGGCTGTGGCTGGAGAGGAGCCGTTTGGCTCAGGGGGCAGCAATCTCCTGTAGGACCTGGAGACTTGAAAATGATGAGAAGGGTTTGTGGCGTGTGGCACGCTGGGCAGTGGTGTAAAGAAGTTGTTTGTTTTTGTATCTGTACAGACATCTGCTTCGTCTCGGAAGTCTCAGGATGCTCCCTCTTGGCCTGGGGTCTATCGCCTCTCCATGTCACTGATGGAGCGTCTCCTCAAGACGCTCAGATACAACTTTCTGACAGAAGCATTGGACTTTGTTGGTGTCCATCAAGAAAGGATTCTTCAGGTTTGTCGAATACCTCCTCTGCGATGGTTTACTTGGCTTCTGTGTTGCAGCTGCAGTGGAAATGTGTCGGTAACTGTACAAGCATTGAAAAGACACAGCTCCTGTCTCAGAAAGGTTTATAGTAGAAGCAGTTCAAAACTGGGGGAAGGCAGAATGCCTGCAGGCCATGAAGTCAGGCAGCGATGGTTGTTAGAATACTTGTTAGAGCTGGGCAGTCACCATCTTTTGTTCCATTCTCTTGGGGTTATAACATTGCTACAGGTGTTTAATACCCTTATTCAGCACAGGAGCAGAATCAAGGGTTTGGTGGGGTCTTACTTGGTGATTATCTGCTTTGAAAAGTAGAGTCTAAGAGCTGTTCTTAGAGATGACTTCAGCTCTGCCTTGCTCTAGTAATGAAAATGCTGTGGCCGGGGTTCAATCGCCATTCAGGCTGGCAAGCTTTCAGGTCCTACAGTACTGAAATAGCTGCATTGGGCAGTTTGTGTCAGTGTGCTGAAGAGTTCTGTTTGTATGTAGGTGCTGTTCAGAAGCAGGCTCCTTAGACAACTAGCTGTCTCCTTGTACAGAAGCACAGTTTATGAAATGCATTGACCTCTAAGAATGTAAATCGCTCTGAGTTTCTGCCCCATGTGCTGTGCAGCTGCTTTCAATGAATGCATTGTTTGCCCATAAGGGCAGATCTTTGCTTTTTTTCTTCTAGAGAAGAGTGGACATCGTGCTTTAGCTCTCAGTGTCCTGATCTACTTCTCTCTGCTTTCCAGTGCCTGAATGCAGTACGGACAGTACAGAGCTTGGCTTGTCTGGAGGAGGCTGATCACACCGTTGGCTTCATTCTCCAGCTCTCAAATTTCACAAAGGAGTGGCATTTCCACCTGCCACAGCTAATGAGGGACATGCAGGTAGGAGTTAGGATACTGCTGTAGATAACACTTTGTGTTGGAATGCAGGAAATTGGATGTGGTTAAGAGAAAGTGGCACTACATTTATTTTTATTACTGCTCTTTATGCTCTTTCTTTTATGTCACACTTTCTGCCTGGGTGGGCTTTAATCTTTGAAGAGATTTCTCCCTCACCTTCTTTATTTCAGGTGAATCTGTGCTACCTGTGTCAGGCCTGTACCTCCCTCCTGCACAGCCGCAAAATGCTCCAGCACTACCTGCAGGTGAGGATGGGGACCCTAAGGCTGGAAGTGGGGAGCATTGTGTGCTCATGCTCCATGCTGAAAGGCAAATGTTATTCAGTATCTAGGCTCTGTTCCCAGTGGTGATTACCAACAATCATCAATAGCTAAGATTTGCACCTTTCCACAGCAAAAACATCTTCAGATAGTAGTTAAGACTGTGAAAGGTCAGACCTTGAGAAACAACAGCCTGTGCTTCAGTGTGCCATTATCATTTTAGAGCTGCCTACAAAGCAGCAAGGAAGCTGCATTGCTGTAGTGCTCTCTAGGGCCATTAAGACACTACTGACCTGATGTCCTTAATCTGGTTTAATTTGTTTAAGAGATACAGCTCTTGTTCTTGGAGAATCGTTTGTTGAACGTGAGGTAGAGAGAATGCATTGCTACTGATGTGCTGTTTCAGCATGGCTGAGGCTTGCTGTTTTGATTTTCTGGAATGTGAAATCCAAGGAGCCTCTGCAGCTGCTTTCCTAGAATGCAGAGCCTCCCCTACTGTGCACTAAGTGTGAGTTCTCATTCTTCTAGTAGGTGACAGAGTTTGTGTGCCTTATTTCCTCCTTTTTGCTTGTAGCAGTTTTCCTTGAAAGCATCATTCTTAATGCAAAACAGTCATGAATGTATCTAAGACGCTTTTCTCTACAGACCAAAAATGGTGACTCCCTTCCATCAAGTGTGACTACACGAGTGCAGCGTAATCCCCAAACCTCCTCCAAACACCCCAGCCCTGAGTCAGAGGCAGCAGAGCAGAAGGCACTGCTTATGGTACAGTACAGCCTCTTGAAAATCCTCAGCAAATCTCTTGCTGCTCTGCGCCACTTCACCCCTGATGTCTGCCAGATACTCCTTGATCAGGTGAGAGATGTTGCTGCCTGAACAGGGAGGTTTCCATCATCTCGAGTGACATTCTGGGTCTATGAAGAGAAGCACAGCCCATCCTGCTTGAGAGAGTGATCCTGCTGTACATCTGTCTGCTGTTCTGCTGCACAGAGCAGGAATTCCCCTCAGTTCTCAGGCACTGATCTGAGAAGAAAGCTTGGCTGAGCTGTGGTGTGATTGCACAGCATTATACATGCAGCCTTACTGGAGCAGAGCCAGCTTGCTTTGTGTCCTCAGCGTGTTGGTCTTCAGAAGAGATAACTCTCTTGTTCTCCCATAGGTGTGACCTAGTGGCCTGGTCTCCAAGTTAAGCCAAGTAGGGTTTAATCCTTGAGTCTGGCAGTGTCCTGCTGCTTTCTTTTGGATAGTTACTTCCCATAACTGCCCATAGATTACCTGGGCTTTTTTAAACAGTCTCGAAGGAGTCATTGTTTCAGCTTGCTCAGCTTCGTGGCCTGAGAGTTGTAAGGCTCTGCTCACTCCTGTGAATAGAGTACAGTCTCCATGTGCAGAACTGTGCAGAGTGCTCTTTGCTCTTCCAGCTGCATAACAGATTGCAGAAGTGACCTCAGTGCTTTGGGTTCTCCATACAAAAAGCATGCTATAGGGACTAGATATTCCTGTTACTATGACAGTAGCATACTCATGTCCTCAGGGGTCACACACCCCTTTTTCCTTTTCTCCACAGTCGCTGGACCTTGCTGAGTACAACGTGCTCTTTGTCTTGAGTTTCACCACACCAGCCTTTGATTCGGATGTCGCACCTTCCTTTGGGACCCTCCTTGCCACAGTCAATGTGGCCCTCAACATGTTAGGAGAGGTACTGGCCATCTGTGTTTGGGAAAGCACAGCTCTTGCAATAATCTCAGAGAACTTAATATTTTGAAAAATAGCTTCTGTATGTGCTGTGTCCAATAGCTGTCTTTTTTTCAGTTGGATAAGAAGAAGGAACCTTTTCCTCAGGCTGCAGGGCTGAATATGCAAGAGGGAACCAAAACCCTCAAGTAAGTTTCTAGGTCTTTTATTTAGTTGTGGCCAAGGGGCAGAACCCAGTGCTCCTCGGGTCATAACTGGGATTTATAGGCATTAGGGTAGCTTCAGAACTTCTCACTCTGAACGATAGGAGTTCAGCTGCCTGTTAGAAGCTCTCCAAAGCATGCAGGGCAAGTGGGGATTTCTGCTCTGTAGACCTTAGCTTTTGTTGTCACTGCCTGAGCCCAATCTGAGCAGCAGCAGTGATCCCTCCTATGTACTCAAGGTGAAGTCTTTCCCAGGCTGTGTGATCTGAAACTGGGGTGTTTGTCTCCTGCTGATCTACATTTCTTTGCACAGGTCTCTACTCATGTTTACAATGGAAAACTGTTTCTACCTGCTCATCTCCCAGGCTGTTCGGTACTTGAGAGACCCAGCTGTGCATCCCCGCGATAAGCAGCGGATGAAACAGGAGCTGAGCTCTGAGCTGGTGAGCAGCTTGTACCATTCTTTCTCACTGTTCATTCAAAGTGTGTTTTGTGGGAAAAGGTCCTATGTCTGCCTGGTACAGCCCATTCATTCCCTTGCATGAGGAGGCCCTGGGTATCTGTTCCTGTGCCACCGGCACCTCGCTTTGGGAGGGAGAGGGATATACATGCTTGGAAGAAACTAACTGATCATATCTTCTAATTTCAGAGTACACTGCTTTCCAGCTTGTCTCGTTATTTCCGCCGTGGTGGTCCCTCCTCACCTGCCAGTGGGGTTCTTCCCTCTCCCCAGGGGAAGTCTGCCTCCAAGCTGGGGCCTGAGGGGCAGGAGCCTTTGTTTCAGCTCGTGCAGGCCTTCGTCCGGCACGTGCAGAGATAGATGCTCTTCTACCACAGCCTCCCTTTCCAGGACTTGCACCAGAACGATTCATATCCACCACAAAAAGCATCACCTTTGGCAGAGCTTGTAACAAGGACTGGGGCAGGGAGAGAGGCCTGATCTGGGCAGCGTTGGATACCAAGCTGTAACATCAGCAACATGATCCTGTTGAACTCCTGCAGAGCAGCGAATGTAAGGAGAGCTGCGAGGGGCTCTTCAGATTGGCCAGTGCACAGCCTGCCTGCTCCATCTGCTAGAGCATCCTGGCCAGGTACAAGTGCTGAACAGTCAAAACCTTTATTTTTATAGCTTGTACCTCAGCTGGGAAAGCTCTGGCTGATAGAGTGAGAGGACAGACTCTCCTCTGGGCATTAACTCTGCTATTAACACAAGGTGCAGTCTGCCCCTCCCTCCCAGTCAGAGTCCAGTTAAGGCACAACCTAGGGATCAGCCAGCAATTCAGAGACCATCTTTCTACTATTTTTGTACTGAGTGGTTCAAGACAAGATGGTGTATGTGTGCTCACGCCTCCCCTCCACCCTCCAGTCTGTGTGTTGTGTGTTTCTGAAGAGCAAGGCCTCACTCAAGGTTTTTAAGTCAAAATTCCATTGCTCTAGTCTTGCAATTTTTTTGTAACTGTGGCCTATTTATACTGATATTAAAACCTTTATAGACAGCAGCTGGGTCTGTGGTTTTGTATCCTAAAGCACCAGGCTCTGCATCTTCTGTGGAGTTCTGTGTCAGTTGAGCTGAAATACTATGATTCTGTGATTCTATCTAACAGCAAGGTGAGTTGTGGTTTGTGAGTGACAGTGCAGGTACCATTCGAAGAGATTATATCAAAGGGTGATTCCTCTAGCTTTCCCACACCGCCTGTTTCTCTGACTGGCACACTGGGGAGCTTGTTGGTTTTAAACAAGCATTGCTATGCCATACTCTTTAAGAATGATTCTTCTGCCAGGTTGCTCTGTGCACAGGTCCACACTGCTGCTGGAGCAGAAGTTCCAGCAAGGACTTGGTGACGTTCTGTCACACTGTTGTCACTCTCAAGCTGATCAACAAACTTTCAGGTTCCGAGGCTCAACATGTGATGGAGACAGGAAGAGAAGGTGAGTGCTTATTGCATAAAATAATCTCTGAAATTCAGGCTTCTTTAAGGCAAGAAATCAAATGGAAATGTAGTTTGTGAACCACTCACCTAAAGCTCTATCCTAAAGAAATCCTTGGCTGCTTTACCAAGTCAGAATCTTTTTAATTTTTACGTTTTTAAGAGAGACCAGTGATAATATTGGATGGTGTTGCTTTAAGGGTTGCTATTTTCCTGGTAAACTGAAGGGATGGTGATATTCCAGCACACTTTGATGTAGTTTTACTTGCCCTTGCAGCTAGCTGGCTGGAGTCAAGTCTCCACGTGGAAGGAGAGGCGTTTCCAGAAACTCTCACTAGAGTGAGAACTTAAGGAGCAAGGCAGAAGTCCTCGGTGCCACACTGCAAACAGTGGCAGATGCAACCGGTTGTATTTTAGAGCTGTATTGTTTCTTTAGACTTCTTATTGCATCTCTGAACTGACCTTTACCTGCCCCTCAGCCACAGAGGGGCTTGGAGCAGCGTTAAGCTGAGGGAGGCTCACCACAACACTTGCAAACAAGCAGACAGGAGTGTGCAGTCTTTTTACAGACAGCCTGTTAGTTCCAAACCCGAGTTAGAAGCAGCACCAGACTTTCCCTGTGCCTTTCCTAATGACAAAGGAAAGGAGTGCTGGTGCTAGGTAGACTTCCTTCTGCCTGTTCTGAGGTGCATTTTCTGCATCATTAGGTGTTGCTGCTGTTCTTTCTGTAATACACCACAGAGAGGAATAACAGGGTTGTAACTGGACTTGGGAATAGGTATCTACAGTGAAGCTGTATCACTGCAGTTGTAAAACTAAAACAGTGTAAGTTGATTACCCATTAGCTTTGTTAAACTGTAGAAAAACAGAGTTATTGCTACATTACAGAGCATTGTAATGGCTTCTTCTCCCAGGAGTTCTTTCTATCCCTCCTTTCCAACCCGGGGCTAGGGACCAGGCTTTAACGTTTCAGATTAGCAGCAGAGGTAGTTTCCATAACAACAAAAAGGGCTGTTAGTTGTTGAATAACATTCCCAGTCTCTCAGCAGCTAAAGTCATTCTGCTGCCCTATTTTTGCTTCAGGTTGAGGAGGAGCTATTTCTCAGAATTCATGAATCTGTAGTACAACTGAGATGTGTCACCTGGAAAGGACCGGAAAGACATTAATAAGCTTAAGGCACATTGAGAGTTTCAGGGAGGATTTGGAGCTTTGTTTTGCTTTTACACCCAGCTTCCAAGACCAGGATGGCACAGCTCCTGCCTGACCTGCATCCCTCCTCCCCCTACAAGCTGCAGTTACACTGGAGCAGCCCTGAGCACACGGCAGACACTGAGGCAGGAGGTCAGGCAGTTCATTTATTGGCAAATAAGTGCTGAAAACCATGAGCCCTACATACACAGGTGCTCCGTGCCCTGTTACATTAGAGTGGTCACAATACCATTGGGGAAAGTGCAAAAGATAATAAACAAGCAAAGTTAGTTCTGACATACCCAGGGGAAGGCAGTAAACAGAAAGCCTGGTGCAGGTGAACTTTTCTTCTGTCCAGCTTAAGTGGAAAACTAGTTACACAGCAGCAGCAGTCCTTCAGTTGAGCTCTAGCTAAAAAGAGCATTACAGGATTAAAATGCATACACACCTTAGCACTCCCTGTGAGCTAACCCAGCACATGCACCAGGGCAGCCCGAGCTGCTGGATGTGTGTACAGCCAGGAATGGCTCTTTGGAGATAACAGCAAGTGGGACTGCTTTTCACTGTACTGGGATGCACCAAGTCTGCTCACTGCTGAGATGGGACGGAAGGTGTTGGTTACATCAGTCATCCAGGGTGAAAGTAAAGTCAGGCTAAAACATGCCTGGAACAGACACTGAAAGAAAAGCCAGGACAATTAACACAGGGAGCAAAGCTTGTAAGAATGCTTGTAAACTTTGCAGTCCAAGTAATTTTTCAGAGGAAATGCAAGCAAGATGCATGGTCCCTTGCACTGAGGTTTGATTTCTGACATACAGGCCCTATGTCACTAGGTTGGTCTTCGAAGACATTCCAGCTTCAGAGGACAGTAGAAATGAAAGCCATCAGGCACCACTGGAGTAAATGCAGCTCTTAGAAAGCCTTGTGTTACTGCTCTTCCTGTTGATTTAACTGGCTCTTAATTCTTAAATGTAGCTTCCTTAAGAGCTAGCTTATATGAGAGGGTTTGTGTGGGACACTTTCCCACTGGAATTTTCAATGGTTTGACTCAGGCTTTTCTACTGCTGAAGAACAGAGGAGAGGAGGGGCAGACAGGCACTAGCTGACACCAAACACAAGGGAAGCGTAACTTAAACTCCATGAGCAGCAGCTGAGGGAGACAGATTGCTGGCCCTGGGAAAGCCATGGTGATAAACAAGACTAGATCAGGGTAGAAAAAGTAATCAGGGAATCTTGCACCATCAAGACTAACCTCAAAGCAGGCTGCACCAGTATTTATGAATTCCTGGGTGCCACTGGCCCTTTCCCACAACCTTCCTGTAACAGTTTTACCACTTCTTCCCCACAATTCCCATATTAGCAATGGAGTGCCAACCCTGAAGAGAGCAATGGTCTCTGATGAAGAAATCCACATTAGAAGTGCCAGGAGATGAGGGGTGCATTGTCTGTACATTCTTCTTCCCGGGGGACGTTTAACTTAACAGTTCCAAGTAAGTGACAGGAACTTTCCCTTTCTGGTTCCCTCTTTCTCCTATGAGCCAGTCTGGATCCATGCCTGGCAGGCTGTACACAGTGATCATCTGTGGAGAGAAGACAGCATTAGATAGGATCTTCTGCAGACAGAGCCAAAAGTTCAGTCAGATGTGTACTTAAAGAACAGCAAGTTAATTCCTGAAGTTCATTTAGCAGGCATCTGCGCTTTTTTCCCCTGGAGCCTTCCTGGAACTATTTGCAGCTTTAACAGAAGATGTACTGCCCACTGAAGTCCCTGCTACATTAAGTCAATTTGGAGAATGAAAAGGCATTTTTGCCTCCTGGATGTCTTGATAGTGCCATGTCATCCTTTCTGAAGACAGAAGTCTACAGCCACCAAAACAGTTTGCAGCTTGCTGAATTTCCTTTGTTCTCAGCATGATTAGACCAGGCCTCCAGCCAGTAGCTTGTCCCACTGCTCTCAAAAGCTAGCTGGGTTTGAGGGTTTCAGTGAGCACTGTAAAGGGTGTTAGCTGGGTACAACAGGATATTCCAGTAGGAAGGTAAGGCCTTTCTGGTGCAAACTCACTGCAATTCAGTGGATGTCAAGGAAAGGATTCTATTAATAGTTGAATGGGGAGGTTGGTGGCCCTGCATGTGGCAGAGGGGTTGGAGATTCATGATCCTTGAGGTCCCTTCCAACCCTGGCCATTCTGTGATTCCATACAGAGAGGGTATAGGGGCAGGAAGAACCAACAGAGCATGGAACAGAATGGTAGGCAATGAGAGCAACGTTCAGTGTGAGGGAAGGTACTCACCTCATCTGCAAGAAGTGCCAGCTCGGTGCTGTCAGCTGCTTCATAGTCATACAGGACCCTGGCTTTCCGCGTCCCGCTGGCAGGAGGCTTGACTTCATTTGGGTTCAGGACGCTCTCTGCCACAGTATTGGGCACCCCAACAATCGTGGGGACAACTGGAATAGTAGGCACAGCGGGGAGAGTGGCGGCAGCGACAGCTGGAGGAGAGGCAGCAGCTGGGGGTGGAGATGTGGATTCTGCATTCCCTACAAACGTGCCTGAAAACCTTACACAGGAGAGAAGAGCGGAGTTGAGTAAGGCTCTAATGGGAGAACCAAAAACAGTTCTTCCCTTCAGTAACTAGAGTGCAGAGGTGGTGCTGCAGAGTTCCACTAACAGCTGGAATGTACCTATGATGCCCTTAAAGTAGGGAAATGCACTCAGTGCTCGGGTGCTGAGGCTATGTAACAAGTAATACTTGTCTGCTTTTCTTCCAGCGTCCTGCTAAAGGACTGTCAGCAAACTTGCTGAGTATGAGTGTAGCACTAGAGATGCTGCAACTGGAGGCTTTGGGGGCTCTTTACACAGATGGCAATGAAGCCAGGTCTTGTTTATCTGTAGATTTTCCCTTCTGCAGTAGGGGAGTGCAGCTCTGGTCCTTGCTGGCCTTGGCAGTGAGCCTGCCAAGACTCCATGGTTTGGCTGAGGTGCAGAGCAGAGCTCTTAGAACCGGTCCTGAGTAACATTTTACTTACATTTCTCCTTTGGAGCTGCAAGCATGGAAAAGAATGAAAGAGGAATAGTGAGTGATCAGACAGGTCCCTCCTGGGTCAGACCACCAGCATAACAGGTAACAGACAGAAGAGCCCTGCAGCAGCATGGGGACGTGCTGACAGCAGCGTGGAACTGGTTACTGCTGCAGCTGAGCACACGCAGGCTTGTTGCTTGGCAGCAGGAATTTGTCTCATGTGTCTTTTAACTAATTTAGAAGAACATTCAGACTCTTGGCCGTCATGTTTTGAGATGAACGTATAAATCTCAGATAAATCTAACAGTAAAGCCTGCTCTAGATGTGTTAGCATTCATCACCATTCTGTAAGCTCAGAAGGTATGTCAGAGCTTGGAGGGGGCTTTTAAGCTTCTGTCAAAGAGGAGGGAGGCCTGAACTGGAGATGACCAGATGGGGGAGTAACCCTTAGGGAAGCAAAAGCCATTTCTTGTCTCACCTGCCCAGCTGCTTCTGCAGGTCCAGCATGTACTGATAACACTGAGCATAGTAGTTGGTCTGAGACTCCACAAACTCATGGAGACAGCGAAGATGATTCACCTGGATGGAGAAAGATCAGAAGCCAGGCTGAGTTTGGCGCCAGGACACTTTGTGCAGCTACCACCTAACCCTAAGGGCAGCAGATGTGTGTAGGCCAGTATTTACGGGAGTTACATGGTTGACTTGAATATTTTTACTGTCAAGTTGGGAAAGCTGCAGAAGGCCAACGGTGACAGGAGAGAGGAGGCTGTTCCTGGCACTCCAGCAATGTGCACGTGGCTCGTGCACAAGAGAAGAACAAGGCGTTTGTGCCTCAGGAACACCTTGAGGGCTGGGCATCCCAGTGGCACCGCTTGTGTGTGCTTCATTATGTTTTTAGTGTGAGCACTCCAAGCCTCTGGAGGAGGTTGCTGTAGCATCTACATTTATGAGCTCTTCTATGTCTGCTCCCTATGAAGGGCTCATCGTTCCCTTGGCAGCCTTCTACAAAGGAGCCAAGAGCTTCTCAGTCCCCACCCCAGCTTCCTAGGAAGACTCACGTGTGTGCTGCTGATCCCCTCCAGCAGCAGACGTGTCACCTCCGCCTGTCGATCAAATTCGGTCTGAGTGAGCCGCAGCTCATGCTCTGCCTGCAAAACAGGATGGGGTGTTCAACACAGCAAAGGCAAGGACCCCTGTTCTGCTATTTCCAGGGAAGCCAGTACCCACCTCCTCCTCTACCCCCTCCTCCCCTTTTGGCACTGAGATGAGTGCAGTGATGGCTCAGTAGGATCCATGTGCACCTGTGACACTGAATGGCAGGCACAGAACACCCTGGGTTGGAATCCCAGTGGTCTCTGGCTGTATTTCAACTTGATTCCTGCTCAGTCATACACTGAATCGCTGCAGCTCATGGCATGACAGCTCAAGACTGATACATCAAGCCAGGATGCTCCTAAATTAGAACACGAGGTTGGAGAGGTTATGTTAATCCTGAGATAGATGGAAAGCCAATCCTGTGCTACCACCCATCCTTTTACTGCCTGCTGTAGTGCTCCAAGAACCACACAGCCAGTGCTGCACGTCGTTATCCGCCCCAAGCAAGGTGTCATTGGAAACAGGACGGTTCCTGTTCTCAGCATGCCTGTAAGTCTGCTCCAAAACGCAGTTGTGGAGCTCTGCTGACACCCTCTACTCTGCCTCAAGTCTCTCCAGAAGTGCCACTTCTGCCAGTGTTCTTTTTATCACCGTAGAACAAAGGCTGAGGCCACGGAATATTTACCAAATTAATAACTGCACTGCAACTGAGATGACAATCCAGCTTCTACCAAAGGCTCTCCTTTAAGGCTACTTACTTATTTTGAGCAGGAAGAATTCAACCACGGTAATCAGAAGGCAGCTATGCAGCAGACGTTGGGAATTCAAAGACAAACTGACACCTGAGATTCTCTGCTTAATAAAGAGCATCTCTTCCCCCAGCAGCAAACAGCTTATTTCAATTAAGGCAGCTTTGCAGTACCAGAACACCCAGATGATTTCTTGCATGAGAAGAGCTCCAGAAGTGGCAGAGCTGGCTGAGGCTCTGCTGCCTGCTCTCCCCCCCCAGCACCACAGGTCTCAATCAGGCACCACAGGGTGACAATCAGGCTCATTTGTCCTCCACGCATCGTTCCTTAGCACCAAGGAGGACCTGCTGGTTGTACTGCTGTACGAATAGGCTGGAACAAATAAATGCTTTGACTGTCTTTTAATCAGATTTGCCTATTTTAAGCTACAAATGATCTATTTTCTTGCATCCTCTGTATAAAAGGGATTATTCAAAGGAGAAGAGGGGACTATACTAGGAAAATCTCAGTACAAAGCCTTATTAAGCACCAAGATTTTTGCTTCAGTTTGCTGAGCACAGACTTCAGTAGTGGCAGAGCTATCTGAAACTTGTGTCCAACAACAGCAACACTTCAGTCCCCCCCAACCAGGACTACAGGGCCAGAGCCCTGCATGCCTGTAACTGAATGCAGTCAGCTCATTTGTTTGAGGGACGGAAGAATTTAAAGTAAAAACAGCTGGTCTGCTCTCACAGTGCATTTAGAGTAAGGCAGCAACGGGATGCTATCATGCACAGCATGCAGGAATGTGCCATTCTATCCCCTTGCAGTTCAGGCTACGTCTCACTGGGGGTATCTGACATGTGAAAGGCAATGGGAAGATGCCTCTGGAAGCCCTGTGCCCCATGCTGGAGCTCCACATAGAGTTCACCGTGGTCTTTGGCCCACCAGCAGCCCATCCATCTTCATAGATGAGTTACAAACCCAAGCATATAAACAAGATCTGTGACTTGGCCCCATGGATCCCTTCAGCAGGGAAAGTGCAGCTCACCAGACTGAACTCCACGACAGGCTCCAGTCCTCCCACCCTGCCCTCCTTCCATCAGCAGGGGCTGTTCATAAGGAAACCCTTCTGTCCTCACTCCAGCTCTGCTCAGAGCTCCTGCTTGCTCCCCAGAACAAGCAAGCAAAGGACTGCTGGCTGCCTAACACAAGGCACATGCAGAATGGGGCAGGCAGGGCCCTTCCCACAGGAGCAGAGCTGAGCTGTGTCACAGCACATCAACTCTGCTCCTGTGACACCCGTGCAGGGCTCTCCCAGCTGCTCATAATCACAAGCAGGCCAGGTTTACCTGCGAAGTCCTTCACATTAAGCACAGCCAGCTGGCTCAGGGGCAGCTTCCTCCTGGGCTGCTGTCAGAACTGCACTGAGCAGCGCAGCCACAGCATCGGCAGCGGGGCTGACGGCTCTGGCACTGATTTTCCCGTATGCACACGAGTGGGGAGAAGCCTGCAGCCCCCCCACTGAACGCCGCCAGCACGCCCGAAAAGGTTTGAGCACCATTTCAGCCGGGTACTTACTTTTTCCACCTCGTCGCTCCAAAGCTGTGGGAACCACAGAGCAACAGGAAAGGAGATCAGTGTTGGAGACGTCGAGAGGCACTCAGCATTAACAGCAACGGGCAGGGATGCTCCGTGGACGCAGCAGGCCAGCTCCAGGGACAAGCCAGCCCTTCACCCAGCAGCAGCTGCCAGGCTCGTGCCCCTTCCCCTCGCTCCTGCGTTCCTGAGCTCGGTTTCACAGTAGGAGAGCAGTCTGTGCCACCACAGCCAGCACTCCAGCTTTGTTCCCTGCCAGCGTTTCTAAGATAACTGCATTTAATGAGCTCCAGGAGAACAAGATTAAGCAGCAGAGTCCTCTGGAGAGCATGGGTTACTTTGCTGAAGCCTGCAGAATGTGGTGTTGAAGGACGGCCCTTCTTTTAGGAGTGCTGTGAGACTGGTGAGCTGCTTGAGCCCACAAATAGGGCCTGGGAAGCTGCTGTGAGCTCAAGCCAGAGGCCAGCAATCCTCAACCACTGGTCAGGTTAATGGGTTCAGAACAGGCAGCCTGCAGCTACCAGGGGTCGCGTTCAGCTACGGGAAGAAGGGAGCAATGGCTGGATGCTGCCTTCAAGCCAGGCAAAACATCAAGTCACTCCTTCCCACTCTGCTCCCTTTCCACCCCCGCAGGTGAGAGCAGGCAGCTCCTCAGGCTCCCCCAGAAGTCTCCCACCTCCTTTCAGTCTCCCCCAGGGGCACGTTTGGGGCAGCACGACACTGACAGCTGCTTGCTGGGATCTGGCTCCGGGACAAGAAACAACTGACAAAAGTCATGCATAGCGATGGCCAGGGAGAAATGAGGTAGAAAAACACATCTTTCCCAGAGGTCCTTGGCCTGGCCTTTCCTCAGCAGACAACTGCTCCTGAGCTCTGGCAACATGAAGAGGTGCCATTAAGGCTCCCTGGAAGCACACCAGCCTGCCAGCAACACCCCCCATCCACGGGGTGGGGGGAGATGGCCTCACTCCTGCTGCCTTTTGCAGACCAGGTAAGTTCAGCACAGCACTGCTTGAGCACAGGTGGGATGCTGGGGTGTGAGGAAAACCCCTTCTCTTTAGGTCCAGCTGAGCTTTGTTGCAAGTTCTTTCACCAAGAACTGCCCCCAGGTGGGCTGTGGCAGCCCAGGTGCACAGACACCCCCACCAGCAAAGTGAGGAACAGTAGTGCTGCCACTGTGAGGGAATGGCTGGAGCAGGAAGCTTTTGATCCTGTTTTGGTTTCTGCTGGTTGACCTGTGGTTCTGCTCCTGTTTCACAGTGAGTAGCCTGGTTGGCATCTCTTCTTTGTTTGGGCAGTTATTATGGCCAGTCCTCTTAGTGCAGGCTGGCCCTGGTGCAGCACTCGGTGCAGTGAGGCCAGGTGCTTTCTCTGTCCTTCAGATGGATGTTTTATTACTCTGAGTCACACTGTGACTCGGATGAGGCCTGGGCAGTTCCAGCCATGCACAGGGACACGAGCCCCTGCCCTTCCTTGGTCTAAGAGCTCCCGTTCCAGAAGAGTGATGGAGGGAATGTCTTTGCAGGCAGCTGAGAAGCTGGTCCTGGCCTGAAGTGCTGCTCTGGCATGAGGCCTCCAGAATAAAACATACTGGAGGACTGCAGGGGAAGCTTTTGGTCACAGGTCTTTCTACTTAGGTAGCATGGGCAGTGCTAAAGACATTTCAGACCCAATTGATCCTTGTAATACCCACTGAACTTCCAGCCAGTTTCATTTCTTTTTTGTCAGGCTTGCTGGCACGCTCTGCAGCTCAGAAGGTGCTTTGGGGCAGTCTGGCTCTGCCCAGACCTACCACGCATCAGGCAGTTTTAGTCAGGCTTCAGACTGCTCAGAGGGTAGAAGAGATGGCCATGATCCGTGCCTGTCTCTCCCCACCCCCGTTCAAGCCAGTGGAACCCTCTTAAGGTACTCAATATGTTTTTCTTGGGATCATTCCTAGGAATACACAGCATGGCAAGTGGCAGGGTCTGAGGGAAAGGGATATACCTTCTTACACACAAACAAAAGGTCAGTGTGGGAGAGAGGAGAAATTGCTCCTCGGCTTCCAACTTAAATAAAACTGGGCTGAGATAAGGGACTTGTATCCAGCTGTATGTATCTCCAGCTAAGCCCTCCTGTTGCAGAAGGGAAAAATAAAAGCACCAGGTTATCAACCTCTCCCCAGCAACAATGTGAGTTTAGAATCCAAATTAGAGTTCAGCTGCCCCTGCTGAGGTCATCTGGACCTGGGAAGAGCTGACCTGTTTACTCACCTGTGAGATGAAATTGTTAACTGGGCATAAGCAATCCCTCCCTCCAGAAGACAAGAGGTTAAAAGTAAGGTTAACAGCACGACTGCTCTACAACGTGTGTGTACTGACAGAGAAGTGGGACAAAGGACTCTGGCCTGGGAAAAAGCAAGCAACAGTATGAAACGCTCCTACACCACTGCAATGTCTGACTCCTTGGAATGAATGCTGGGATTAGAGTGTGTGTTGCAGAGCAATCCTGCCTGCACTGAGCTGGGGAGCAGTTGAGGCTTAGTCTGTGTTTTACTGGTTAGAGATTCCAACTGCTGTTTAAAGTCACCCTGCTCGTGCAGGCTGGATGCAAGATGGCACTCAGCCACCAGTTGCAGACTCTGAAAGAGGTATTCTGGAAGCCACAAGGACCACTGCTGGCTAGGCTGGGGTATTTTCCACTTGTGCAACCATCAAATATGATCGAAGTCAGTGCCAACTGCTTATCTAAAGCAAGTGCTATGCAAGTGCAAATGAGCTACAGCCCTGCTCTGAGCTAACTGCCCCTTGTTATTTCTGCTGTCGGAGCCTCCTTAGCAGAGCTCTGAACAGGGATCACTGACCTAGGCAGAGATGTGACAGGGTGGACACCCATAGGTTAGCAAAAACCCAAATTCACTTCCCCTTACTTGGCATCTGATCCTGTAGCAGCTTTGCAGTATAGCAAGCAGATCAGCTTGCAGTTAGATGATGACTAGACGCATCTGACTGAGCATCTGGGCACTCTGCAAGATGCTAATGCATGTTTTGCAAATGCTTTTCTTCAAGTCTGCTTTAGAAAGCTTCAAGGGATGATCAGGATATGCTGATCTAGTCAGAGCTATTCAGAGGCAAGGAAAGCCCAGTTTCTCTTCTGATCCTCCTAGAGTTCAGTTTTAGTCCATTACTGCAGTATCTGCACTGTCCTCAAACAGACCTTTCCAGCAGAGAAGCCACAGGCTGATGCTAGTTGCATGCTAGGAGAGAGGGAAACTGAGTAATTGCTGCAACATCACCAGTATCAGCTCCTTCCCAGGAAGCCTCATCACCCAGCCTGTTGAAATAGTGTTCCAGTTTTGTGCAAAGCTATTTCTGATCCCAGCATCACTCTCCAAGAAGGTCAGGACATCCCCCTGGGAACTAACACTGATGCTATCAGTCCAGACATACCTGTTTCTCCACATGGGATGGGTTCCCCATTAACCAAATCAGACTTGCTACCATGAGGGTTTTGGTTTGCTAGTAGGCTGGGCCTACTGCATTTTTGTAGATCACCCTCCCCAGCCCTTTCAGTCCCAGGTTATTCTATTAACAGGCATCAGTGTTGTTCTGAACACTACTTAGGAAGCAAGATGACCAGTTTTCAACATTTTAACGAGAAATGTGACATTGTGCAATGGGGAGCCATAAACACAGCACAGAAAGTCAATTGCTTGACCACAACCACTCAGTGCAATGCAGTAGAGATGCAGCAGGCTATAAACCCACCCCACCATGTGCCTGCTTAATAGCCACCAGCAGCAGAGACCAGTAGGGTAGGTGGTAAGTTGAAGGTAAAAAAAAATTGACCTGTATTTGCAGAATAGACAAGCTTGTACTGTCAGCCTTCTAGGTTACTGGTGCCATGGGTGGCAGACTCTTTCACCTTTGCTTTTCTTGACTGGCCAGAAAGCCTCCAAGCATCAAAATGACTGGTCAGCTATCAGTCATGCAATGTTGTCTTTGTAAGGTTGGGACCATACAGAAAGGCTAACCTTTGAGGGTTTTTTTCCTTTCAGTTGCTCTATTAGCAATAAAAACACTGTCAGAAGATTCCCATTGCAAATGTAGAAACAGATAGGGAGAGAAACCAGAAAGCAAACCAAGCAGCAAAAGTCTCAGATCCTGATAACGCACTCCCAGAAGGATGATCTGCGTCCTTACAATTGAGTCAGAGGAACTCCAGGCATCCCATGTCACATTAAAATGTTGAAAACAGCAGAGCACTAGGTCTGACATTTAGTCAGGTGGAGAGAGGGGCAGGAAGAGGTTGGAGGGGCAACATCTATGAGGAAGCAATCTTACCGCTGATGCGCTGGCGGAGAGAACGTAATTACGAGGTCTAGTCTCCTGAAAGTCAGGCACAGCCTAATAGGGGGAATAGAGTTTCATGTACAAGTCATGTAGAAGAGTTGGCAGGAGTCAGTTAGAATAAGGGGCTGCTGTTGTTTCCCCTCTGTGCTGGGAGCTGAGTTCAAATTCCCACGATTGCAGGTAGGAGGTCTCCCAACAGTTTGGGCAGTGATGCTTGGACATTGTCCCCAGGTGGAAGTTGGGTTTGTGCAAGAGGAAGAGGACAGGCTCAAGCAGTCACATCTGGTACTTGAACAGTAGTTATTTCTGCTCTTATAAACTCCCTGTACTCAGAGCTGTTAGCTCACATAGCAGCCAGTTGGAGCACAGATGAGACAGCACAATCCTGAATGTGATTCCCATTGCCTTACAGCCATGACGTTGCTCATCTCAGGTTGGCTCAGTCCAGTGAACAGGACTTTCTTTTCCCTTGCTTCCCATCTATAGTCCTAGAAATGTGAGGGCCTTATCCTTGGAGAGGACAAGATTACTAGCATCACAGCATACTTTCCATAGTGCCTTTTAAGGAGTGACGTCTAGTTGCTCTTACTTTCACCAAGCCTCTCAGCAGGTTTCCACCTGACAGGCTCAGATCTATTTTCTATGAGGTGCACGGCATGACCAAACAAGATCAAGCCCAATGCTTTGCTGCCATCAAAGGCAGTGTGTAAGTTTTCAGCCTAGAAGTCAGAAATTCTCCAAGTCACCTTTTCAACAGCCAAGCCCTTACCCTGGGACACGAAGACTTAGCACTCCACAGGCTTTCCTTGTTGGGAATGCAGGGGATCCAGTCCATCTTCACACATAGTGAGGGCTCATTAGCCATCATGGAACAATCATCTTTTCAGTTAAGAAAAGATTAGGCCTCCTCCTAGAATGGCCTCTGGCTGTAGTGTCACCCAGAGATGAGCCAACCTGCTAGCCTACCTTGGGGCCATCACAGCAGTGTGATGGATGAGGCCCAGCCCTGGTCAGCTCCTTCCTGTGCCATGGGTTGGAGTGCAAGGTGGGCACGCGTGTGAGCTGTAACCCTGCTGCATTTCTAATCCTCTCAGGCCCCACATTTCCTCTCCCAGGTTAATCTCTTTGCGGCTCACCCAGATCTACTTATACTGACTGACCCGATTAGCTGGGAGCTGCAGCAGCCCAGAGCAGCCTGCTGGGATGAGTGACTGGTGTATGGAAGAGCATTCAGGCAGTCCCAGCAAGAAGAGATTTTTCAACCATCGAGGTGTTTTGGGGATGGCAGGAGGAAGGAATCAGGAGGAGTGATTCCTATTTTAAGCCAAACTTGAGGATAAGGAGGAAAAATGCACTAGTAAAATCTGAAGCTAGCATTGTAACTAAGTTTGATTCCTCTCTGTGGGGAGAGGAGATGTTCCCCAGGAACAGCTTTTTTTTTTCTTTTTTTTTTTTTTCCTTAAAATCAAAATCAAGTTAAGAAATTTCTCCTCCCTTTTCCTGCTTCTCCACTGAATCCCAAAACTAGTCACAGCACATGGGATGAAGGAGGCAAGCTACTTTTGCACTCCTGTGCATGGGCAAGTTGTATTTGCAAGCAGTGGTGAAAAGAAACACCTCCCTCCCCTCTTCCCTTTTACAGTAGAGAAAATGGGCAGAGCCCTGGAGCCTGAAGGCCAGAACAGCACCACAACCAGATCGACTTGCCTGTCATTGTCTCTGGACTGCCTCCCTTCCAGGAGAGGGACTCACCACCCAGATGACCTCCTCCTGCCTGGAGCCAGAGGAGCCTGAGTGCATCCTGGTGAGCCTCTGCCTCCTTCATGCACTGCTTGCAAGCAGTGTTCTGAATGCCTGCTCTAGAGGAGCTACAGGCAGCTGACAAATGCTCCCATCTTTTTGGGCAGCTTTCCCTGGCAGCCACAGCCCTGACCAGTACATGCTCTAGGGCCACTACTGATGGGACAAGGGAGTTATGAATTTTCATCGAAAATGGGAAAGAGACAATGAGAGGTATTAAAGAAAAATCACAGCACTCTTAGCGCAGTCAATACTCACATCTCCCTCACACTGAGCAAATTACAAAGAAACAAAACAAAAAGGTTAGTAAACAAAACAGCATCAACAGGAAGGACAAAGCACAAAGTCTGAGGGAAATGCACAAGCCCAGACACCAATACAGCAGCTTAAGGGTCTGGACAGCAGCATACTTGGAGGGTCAGTCACAAGACAAAAGCTGTGGGAACACAAGTTTTGCGCTACAAAGGAGAACAGCAGCAAGAGAGAGATGAGCTGGGGAAGGTGCAGTACTTAAGGCCAGCTTGGATGGAGAGGCATGGCACAGGATTCCAGGCATGTTATAGGGAGCACCGGTCATGAGTTAACCTGCCTGATGCTGAGGCAGCAGTTCACCCTTCCATGCCTTCACTTGTGCCTTGTCCCCTGGTAGTCAGTAAGGGGCCTTAAGGATGAGGCCAGGGACCTCACCCTCAAGCTAAGCTGGGTCAGAGCTGGGTGCCCACAACAGCAGCTAAGGTTGCTTTTCTGTTGTGGTGACCTGTCTCAAAGAAGCAGAGCTATTCAAACATGGCTTGGAGAGCCCTAGAGCAGCTCTGCACCCTGTCTGGAGAGCATCAGCACTGCAGCTCCAGGGAGAAATCATGTTTCTCTTCTCTAGCTACAGGAAATCTCCATCCAAGGGTCTTTCTACAGCTGAGAGGCCTTGGGATCACTTCATATTGGAAGCAAGGTAAAGAAGAAGAGAATAGAAAGGGAGGAAGCATATAAATTCTCTAAATTCCTGATCTGACTTAAGCCTAAGATAATGCAATAGTCACTGCTCCCACTAGCAAGTCCTCACATTAACAGCCAGAGCAGTACAAGATGGCAATATGCCTCAACAGGGTCCTCCAGGGAACCCATCTATGTCCAGCTGCATTCTCTCGGCCTCCTGCTACCTCGTCTCTGCCCAGAGAACAGCCCTGAGCTGACAGGTCTCAGACTCAGAGAACTTTGCAGTCCTTATTTCACATCTTCATTTTTCAGGCCTGTGGGACACTGGCTTAGCAGTTCCCTTCTGCACTGTCCTGGGAGCTTCATGTTTACCAGCCATGAATTCTCCAAAGCCAGAGGGAAATACCAGCCTGTAACCAGACAGCACCATGAACAATGAGAATAGAGAGACTGAAGCAAGGGCCTCTTGTTAGCCAGCCTGACCCTGGCTGCCCCTTACAGGCTGCCTCAACACTTCTGCCTGGGAGAGACCAAGTTGGCCAAATCATAACTAGTCTGAAATCCTGGAACTCCTGCAGAGCCCCAGCAAGCTTTCCTCTTGTACACCTTCCAGCTCAGCTCTCTTTGCTTGCTTTCAGGTTCCCAGGGAGCTTTAGCAAGTCCTCAGAAGATATGGCCTTTTAGTTACTAACACGCCACCCAGCTAGAACTGCCAGGAACCACTGTCAGTCAGAAGACAGGAGCATGGCTTACGTGTGAGTTTCTAGCCTCTGGCAGCTCAGAACTATTTCTTTCAATAACTTTCCCATGAAAGGATATCTGAGGAACAGATGCATTGTGCCTGCCCACGTTTCCCTTCCATACCAGATGAGAAATCCTCCCACCTATGCCTGTCAGAGCCAGGGCATAGTAAGGCGGCCTGACTTCTGTCCAGAAAGCTTGTGGAACTGCTTGTGTGGGTCAAACCTTGTGGCCAGAAGGACAGGGGGAATGAGGGAAAAAGTTACCGCTGCTTTTGCTTCTGCAGCTTTGGCTTTCTTCAACCTTGCTTTGCAGGCATCCAGATCCAGGCGGCGGTTCTGCAGGATTCTTCGCTCTTTCTGGAAGAGACAGAAAAGGGGATAAGAGCAGGCTGATTAGGAGCTGCTGGGAAGGGAAAGGACCAATGTATCATTTGGTAATTGAGCCTATTTTCTTAGCAGAAAGTGCCTGTGAGAAACAAGCAGTTGCTATGTTCATCTTAATAGCAAGAGTTTTGTGCCTGCCTGTTAGGGATACTGTTAGGCTAACTTTCTGGAGAGAGGGGAGCCTGTGGGCTTGTGGTACCCACTAAGCTGCAGGGGTCAAGAAAGGACTCACCTCCCTCATGCAGATCAAACAGCAAGCCTTCCTTGTGGCAGTGGGAGCCCTAAAGAGATTCAGGATGGGCATTCCTCCTTCCTTGTGCTCTCCAAGGAGAGAGATGCGAGGTCTTCCTTTCTCATAGGGAAGGAGAAAGCCTTTCTCCAGCACTACATCCCCCTTCCCCTGCCCTCCTTGTCTCTGGTAAGGTGATGAGCTTCCCCTTCCCTGCTACCATACTTACAGATATGGTTCGCCAGTCCCCTTCCAGGAAGTTGCGCAGTGGTGTCAGGAAGTTGATGGAGGCAGAGTGGATGAAGTCCCGTTCCGCTGCACCTAAGCGCCTTTGAGTCTCTCCAACTTTTATCAAGGTCTTCCCTGCAACAATGGGAGCCTTCAACTCCAGGAGAAACCAATTAACATTGCATTGGCCTAAGCCAGCTCACCCACTGTGACCAGGCTCCAGTGCTGGGGAACAGAAGGGACAGTGTGCCATGCCTGGATAAGCTGACCGTGCCCATACCACACCAGCTTTAGTCTTAACTTCAGCCTGCCTTTAACTTCTGACCTCCTCTCAGCCACTCCCAAATGCAGCTTTGATCTTATCTATCTGCTGAGGCACTTATTCCCTTCATGTTCTTTTTCTGCTACACCTGATTGGACAGTATAATCTTTGTCTTATAAAAACAGAAGCACGGGAACAGAGCAGCAAACTAAAAGCACCAGAGCAGAAAAAATGAGTTGATTAGGATCCAGTTGAGGCAGTGCTAGCTATAGATGCACTTACAGCTGTTCTGCCTGTAATAGGGTTTGCTATTGGATAATTATTGATTTGGAGAGCCATAACAAAGCTCATAGCAGAAAGCAAGGACAGCTGGAAGTTAAGGCTGTGCTTCTGTGCAGGTCTGCTGCTTGAAGAAGCCCTACAGAGGGGGAACCGTTGTGAGTTAGGAACAGAAAGATGAGCTATATGATCAGTAAGGGGCCTGTTAGGGCTTGTAGCCAAACACTGACCTTCCCAAATTTCTTATCCAGTTCTCTTGCTGGAGAAAGATTTTATTCACACCCTCCCTCGTGAGACACACTCAAAGGAAAAATTCTCAGATTGGAGAAAGCTAAGGCCATTCAGTGCAACTCCTTGTTCAGATTAATTTAGAAAGTCATGGAAACAGCATCAAACAGCTTCTGTCTCCTGCAACTAGTTCCACTGGCTACCACAGATCAGTATGTCTTTGTTTCCTCTCTAGCTCTGTCAGGCTTGAGGACTGTAGAAGGGATAGGGAGAACCCCGTCCGCCTTCCCCATCAATAGAGGATGTTTTGCTGCAGAGTAGGACTGCTTTTCTTCTCCTGGTGGGCTGTTTGCTGCCGCAGTAGAGCAGACTCTCCTCTTGCAATAGTGCTGATAAATCAATAGGCAGCATGCCATGGGTGGAGCAGGCCACCCTGCTTCAAGAGGCGTGCTGTGGAAGTCTTAACCAGAACAGTAGTGGGGCTACCCTTTAAGGAAGTGAGGGATTTACAGGGCTTAGGCAGGCTGACTTACCATAAGGTGTCCCCGGCCCAAAGTCATTAGCTGCCTCTGTCATGTACTGTGCCAGCAGCTCCCCATTGGTGACCCGGGAAGGAACCTTCCGGTCAAGTTTCTCATAGAGGAATTCTTCTACTCTGGCACCTGAAATGAGTCACCAGTGGTTACAGGATGGAAGATGGAGAGACCTGGAACTGTCATTCATGGTGGCCAACCCACACAGTCCTCAGTCGTGCACTGGACAGCAAACACCAACTCTGGGAGAAGGTGTTTCATCCTTCCAGCCACCTCCCAGTCCTTAGGAGCACTGCCAGACTGAGCAGGGCAGCAGCCAGCCACCTTCTATCTACAGAGGGAATGAAGGACAGGTTCCACAGAGAGACACTTCTAGCTCCAACAAACCCACTGGAACAGGGCTTTCTGCCAGAGGGCATGTCCTGATACTGAGGTGCAAGAGATGTTTGTCCTTCAAGCATTAGAAGCTGGACTTACTAGGGTTTGGCTGTAGCAGAACTTCAGTCTGGCGTAAGATCTTCTCTGTCCAGTTCTTAGTTGAGTCTGCCCTGGCCAGAAGGTTTTCAAAGTGGGCATCTAATTCAGTCTTCTCAGCCTGGCCCAACTTTTCTTCTGTAAACTGCAGGAAAGAGGTAGTCATTAGAAGGTCACTTCTACTAAAGCAAAATTATGATATGCTACAGAGCTGTTAAGAGCCACCGAAGGCTACGAAGCCTTCAAAGCACCATTCTTTGTTACCAGGCATCTTTCAGGGGAAGAGAGCATAGAACAAACATTGAGCTAAAAATGGAGCCCGTGTTTGAGCGGTGTAAGAATAAGGAACTTTTATAGAGGAAAATAGTCTGGTACATAATATTCTACTTGTGAGAAATCTATTTAAACGTGCACATGGCCTGCAGTACTTCATGCTGGAGAGCATGCTGGAGAGCAACACGCACCCCCCAGATGAGGCAATGTTTTCTTTCCCTTTCCCTCCTCCTAAGCAGTTCTAAGTTCTGCAAAGCCAATGGGATCAGAAATGCTACTACCATCTCACAAGCCAGGCTCTATTCCCATCTTGCTGGACAAGCACAAACACAATGCCTGTTTCACTGCAGGGCCCTTGCATGCCCACTCAGCCATCAGACTGGCAGTGGCTGTGTTCACCCCTGGCTCACCTCCTGCCTTGCTGGCAGTGAGCTGTTGACTGAGCCTCTGGAGCTTAGCAAGACTTAAACTTAGGAGTTAGATAGAAATGCTTCCAGCAAGTCATAGTTGAATGCTTCCTCTAGGATACGTGATGGCTGGGTGGGTTCTGATGCAGGGTATTAAGAAATTTAATGGCGTCCAACTTTTCTCAGCACTCAGATTCCTACTGGCAAGAGACTTTCGCTCTCTTCCCAATTCCCTAATATAAAACTAGCAGCAGGGAAAAGCAGGCTGTGCAAGTGCTCTGTGTTTTCATACTGGGCAGTGGCAGCTGACAAAAGATTTGTCGGTCTGGAGGCGCAGTGTCAGATGGCCTGGGCACCCCCTGGTGCTTCTTTGGGAGATTTCTGAGAGAAGAGCCTACTCCCTCTCTTCCCAATCCCATACTTCATTTGTCCCAGTGAAGCTGCCCAGTTTCTCATTTTTAAACACAATTTCCTGCTCTTGATGGAACCAGCATCTTGCTAGATCACACCAGTGCTACTTGGGACCCTGTTGAGGCTGCACTTGTCCTTTTAACCCTTATTGTTGGCTCCTGGTACCACTGTTCAGTAATCAGGATGTTGTAGTGTGCAACACCTGGCACAGTCAGGTGCCAAGGGATTAAAGCCTGGCCAAAACTCTCAGGTACCACTTCTGTCTAATTGCCACTTGCACCTTCTTTCCATACCTCACAGCTCAGTTCTAGATGGCTAACAAGTTCACTTCGTGGGGCTTTGCTCTGGTGTCCCCTGTCCCTCCTGAAAGGCTTTCTGGCAAGCTCTGCTCCCACAGCATTGGACGAAGAGCTGCCCAACAGGCCCAGCTGCATGCGTGTCCAGGACAATGTTGGGAACAAGGTCAGACAGGCAAGCCCAGGACCAGCTTGTGAGGCAAGCAAACAAGCACTTAGGAGCCCTGAAATCAGCCATGTGCAAATATTGCTAGATGTCCAAGATAGGCAAGTCCTGCAGGTATGTTTACACAGTGACCTGTTTGGGTAAGATTCAAGCTGGGGCCAGGAAACTTTTGTCAGATGTCCGTGGTGAAGGATGCTGAACTGCAAGGATGGCTCCATTCCCTCCTGCAGCATGGTGAGGATAGAGAAGTCTCACCCAGGCATAACCAGGCATTGCTTTATTGGTCTCTTTCTCAGCACCAGTAGCCTCTGGTTAGCAATGTTTATTTTCAGCTCATTCTTGCCATAGCCCTGTGGCTATTGCTGGACATGGCTAAAAGCTGATTCGAGGTGAGAGGGTGTTTGTATTGCTTTGTATTCAATTTCTGTGATTGTCTCAGGGGGACACACACGGCTATCAGACGTGCATGAGCAACTGAAGCTTTTCCTCTGTCGCTGTTGGAAGCTCGGGGCTGTTTTCAGACTCTGCCAGGCAGGGCTGAGTCACTGCCATGCAGCAAACTGGGACTTCCCAGGTATTTGGCACCAATACTGGAGTCATCTGTTTAAGAGCTTTCTTAAACAAGCCAAGTCTCTCTGATGCAAGCATAACAGTCTCCCTTGCCCCCCTTTCCCAGACAGCTTTTTGAGAACTCATCTCTTTCAAGCCCAGCTCTTCTTCCTGCAGTTCAAACATCCTGCACCAGCATCTGCCCCGGAGCTGTCAAGCCTAACCCTGATTCTTCATCAGCTGATTTCTGCCTGCTTCTTACAGCACTGCTGCCGAGTCAGATCACTGTGAAGCTCTCCACGGTGCTATAGCCAGGATCTTGAATCAGTT
This sequence comes from Perdix hodgsoniae, assembly GCA_035772895.1. Taxonomy (NCBI): domain Eukaryota; kingdom Metazoa; phylum Chordata; class Aves; order Galliformes; family Phasianidae; genus Perdix; species Perdix hodgsoniae. The sequence goes on along the minus strand of JAPSGF010000020.1, from coordinate 5,002,281 downwards.
CAGCCCTGGAGAGCTTTGCTATAACCACAAGCAGCAGCTCCAAGCATCACTGTACTTCACTGTTTTCTGCAGCCTACCCTTTCTCCTGGTGCACTGGAAGTATGGATCACAGCATTTGGCCAGAGAGCAGCCAGGATTTGTAGCCGTTCTGTTCTTATCTCACATTAAACACTATAGCTCTTTGTCTTGCACAAGGGTTGAGGACACATCATGGTCACTGCAAGCCTAGGCTATGCCAGAAGGGGAGGATGGGCAGGAATCTGAGTCACAGCCTGCAGCTCCAAAGGGTCAGGCCAGAAAATTTCTTATTCAGGCTTTGTTTCAGGCTTGCAAAACAGGGCACGAATGTTAGGAAGTGGGTGCAAGAGCATGGGATGCTGCAGCTCACATGCAGTGAGGCTATTACTCCCACTTCCCACCTAATTCCCTTAGTGCCTCCCTCAGCCCTATCTCAAAGCTGGCCACACTGCAAGGCTCAAACTCGGGCAGAGGCTCAGAGCACTGGGCCCACCTTGCTGTGGATTGCTGCAGGTGCCTCTTTCCTCCCCCACAGCACACTTTTGTCTCCTTCTCTGCACAGTCTGACAACCCTGGAACTGTGCAGCAAGTCATTGATTTAGCTCACTTCTTCTCTAGTATGACTTTTCAGGTGGAGCTGAGAACTCACAGCATTACTGGGTGCAGGGGAGAGCAGGACCACCTCTTTCAGCAGCAGCTTGCAGCAAGATCAGATGAAAGCAACAGCCAGCAAAGGAGATTAGAGGTAAGTTACACTGCCTTATCCTATGAGCTGGTTCTCTCATGTCTGGTGCAAGTGGAGATCTGAGCTTTCAGGTGGCAACAGGTCTCAGGGTTACCTGGCTGCCTAAGTCAGTGTTACCAGGGAAAAGCAGGGTAGAAAAACTGCAGTTTGTGAAATCTGGTTGCTCAAGTGATCCAAGCGAAACTCCCCCATATTCTCTCCACACAAAGGATTTTTGTTGCTAGGAATTTGTTTTCATAACACATTGAAAAATTTGATTGCATTTTTCCTTCCCACTGGACAGATATAAGACTCCACTGTGAGGCTGTGAGATGCAGGGGAACAGACAGGCTCACCATACAGCCACAACTCTTAACTGTGAAAAGGCAAACTGAAAATATTTCGGATCTTGCTGCTCCTGTACCAGAAGCAGTTGTTTTTTACCAGCTCCAAATACATCAGACTGGTACAAATGGGAACCTTATTTGGTTGTACTAAAGTTGCCCTAAAGGCTTGGTGCAAAGCCTGTGCAATTGCAGTGCCTGCAGAGAACCATAAATTCCTCAGTCCTGCTGAAAGAGAACTATTCCCACTTGTTTTCCAAAACCTGATGGCTGGAGAAACAGCCCTGCCCTGAACCAACTCCAGGATCCTCATCCTGGGATCAGGTAATGGTGCTGTGAGACTTCCTGGTTTTGCTGTAAAAGAAACATTCCTGCAGCTGACCCAGTTGAGCACCAGTTCTGTTTTTGTGCAGGGAAGCTGATGAAGTGATTAATAATGCAGGGCAGCCTTTTGCTGAGTGCCACTCTCACTCTCCAGGAAGAAGAGAGTCATGCTGCACTCCAGGGCATCAATAATTCAGCCAAAGGTTGGGTTTCCTCTGGGAGGCATGGCTGGCCAGCAGGAATGCTAGCTGCATTATCCGAGACCAGGTGGACACACAAGCTGGCAGATCAGGAGAGCAACACCTGGGCAACAGGCAAAGATTACAGACAGCATAGCTGAGCTGGACTACAGTTAGGGCAGCTGCAGTCACAGCTTGGGGAAAACTGCTCTTTCCCTATGAGAGCAGTTAAAGACACTGCTGGGAATTCAGGAGAGTGAGCAAGCAGAGCTGAGCTGGATGTGTCCCTCTGCACTACAGCTGTACCTGCAGCCTACCTACTTATGCCCACCAAGTTTAGGCTTTAAAATAGCACATACATTGTTTTCTTTGCTGAAAGCATTAGCACCTTCCTCTCCCTAAAGGCAAAGGGAATAAACCCCACTGCTGCCACATCTGTTTTACACAGTGCAGCCTGACTGACTGGTGTTTTCCAGGCTTGTGCAATTTCCCCATACCTCTCTCCTTCAGCAGGTCCAGCCTGGTATGCTGGCAGCTGTCAGGGTGGCTGCAGCCCCCTTGCAGGGCATCTGGTGGCAGAATTCAGGCCTTTGTCCCACTTGCAGGGTCACCAGCTTTTTCAGCTGAACGTTATTTATGAGACATCATTATAGGGTGATTGTATTCCACCTTAGGTCATAAGGATCGAACCAGAGCCAGGAGTCTTAAACCAGGAATTGTCTGCTGCATCTGCCAGTGTATTTGGGCCATTGGATTTTCTGAAGCATCTTAACAGTTTCTTTATGTCCAGGATATATTAATATGTGCACTTCTGGTGATCAGAGATAGCTGGACTGATTCTGCCATAAGTCTACCTCCCATCTCGTACAGGGCTGCATTAGGAAAGGAGCCTTTGCCACTTAATCAGCGTCTAAAAGTTACCTGGATCTCAACTGCTTGGGAGTGTTTGGTCACTGGGAGTCAGAAAAGCTAGGCTGTGGGCCAAGCAAAATTGTGCTAGAGGACAGAAGGAAGCCATTAACAGGACAGCTTTGTTAACTTAGGAGCAAAACAGTGGGGAAAGGATGCAATCCTTCCCTTGTGTATTAACGGATATGTTTCTAATGGAAACACGCCCTGTCTTGTGCCTCTTGCCTTTAAAACCCTCTCCTTAAGTCACCTCCTGTACTCTTGATTTTTAAGGTGTCCAGTAGCCAAGGCGTTATTGCCATTAAGGTCAGAAAGCAGAGGGGGAAAGTCTACTTTATCACTAGAGTTCAGGGAGATGGAAGAGTCCATCTTTCTCCAGGAGCTTTAAGATGGAGCTGCTAGTGGTAACTTTAGTCAGCACCCACTGACTTCCCATCAGAACTGATAGAAGACAGACACCTACAATTATTTCCAGACATCCCTCAGAAAATCTGGCTTGCAGCCTGTCTAGAGCAGAGACATCCAACGTGTCACCTTCAGAAGAATTGATGCTAACTCCTACAGGGAGGCCAGAACTGCTATCATGATGTTCTCTGAGGAGGTTTGGGATCACTGATAGCTGGAAGATGCAGGTGACCAAAAAAAGAGAAAAAAGAAAGTTTTACTCTCCTTCAGTGAAGGCAAGAGTGATTTGTGTGAAGCCTGTCTGCAGGTGCCAGAGCTGTCAGGGATGTAACTGCATCCCTTGGAGGATGCTAACCAGGCAGCGGCGGCTGGTGAAACAAGTGTCAGTATAGAAAATCCTCATCTGGGATTCCAAATCCTAGAAAAGCTTTAATCCATGCAGTTGTACAAGCCTAGGAGTTTATTTCCCACTCTCATGGCATCAGAGCTTACAACTACCCTTTTCCTACAGTTTAGCTTGCAACTGCTTTGCTTTTATGATGCATTTTCTGAGAGCATAGGAGATGCCATGAAGCCTGCAGGACACTGCCCTGTGGGGGATTACACAGCCTGTTAAGATAGTTACTGCACACAGCTATGGAGAAATACTGCACAGCTCCTTCCCCATGGCTGTGTCTGCCCTGCTCCTGTTGTACTGCCTTGACCCCCAGGGGAGGGGAGTCCAGCAAGGTGCCCCGATTCTCCTCAGGTGGGAACTGGCTACGTGGTGCCTGAGGTAGGAAAAGCCACGTAAAGGTGGCAGTGGTTTGCTGAGGTCTTTTGTCACGACCCACGTTAAGCCCAGGCCAAAAATCCTTCCTGCCCTTCAACCAGCACCTACCTCAGGTTGTGTCTGGCAGGTTTCAAAACTGGGATTGCAGCTGGACTAAGCCTCGGGGAATCACACCAGAGGTGGTTTCCTGGCCACATTCTGTCTCCTTTCCCCCCCTTCACTTCAGAGGGCTCAGCAGTGCCACATCCCTTTTTTTCAATACAAGGTAAACTGTCATGTGCTGGCCAGACACCTCAGCCAGACAGCAATTGCTAATGCTGTCTGAGTGGCACAGCACATAATGGCCAGTCCATTTATCTCCCAGTTGCTGCAGTTCCAGTAAAGCAGCATTTTGTTAAACGCCTGGAGCTGAAGAAAGCATCCCCAGAGCTAGAGAAAACGGAGTTTATTCCAGCCAGGTCTTCCTCATGGGGAAAGAAGATCTTCTGTGCTGAATTGGCTGCTACAAACCCAATCTTCACCGTCAACAGCAGACCGTGTCTGCTATTTCTGGGTCTTGGTAGTGACAGAGCAGTGCTCACCCATGCTGGGTGAGGACTCTTTGGGGACAGCCCAAATGGACCAGCTTAGCCCAGCAACCACTTCTCAGAAAGTGGTTCTCCATCTCAGTGAGGCAATTCCTTCCAGCCTCCTTGGCTTGCACAAACACATGCATCCTGCCTGCAAGCACCAGTGACCATTTTGTTTCAAGTAATTACTACTGTAACTACTCATATTAATATTCATACACAATATGATGTGGAGTAGGTGTAGCAAGCAGAAGCCACTACTTATAAACGCCTCCTTGCTCTAGAATTGGTGTGCAGACACTGCTCCTGTGCCTGTCTCCTTCCTACGCCTTGCAGCTGAAAAAACACTTATCAGGGACTTACAATACATCTTCTAAACATGCGATTTCTTTACAGTATTTCTTCCTTTCTTCTGCTATCAAGGCCATTTGCATGAGAACAGCATTTTAAAACCTTCCATCTGCTCCTTATTTTGCACCTGTAGTTAATATTTATTTTTTCATAACATATGACTCATTGGCAAGATTACAGGAGATGGTATCTGCTTACAGGAGACCAGTTTCTAAAAGAGCCAGGATTATTCCATTGCACAGGCCACTTGGAACAAGACAGCGCTGCTCTGTTTGTCAGCACGGGTAGAACAAGAAGCCCAGTCCCAGAATCACCAGCAGGAGTTCAGCTCTTGGGCAGGATGCCAGCCAGCTCTGATTTGCCCTGCTCTTCTCCTGCCCACCCAGGGGCAGTTTCCCAGTTACGCCCGAGGAGCAGGCAGGCTCAGCAGCCACCTCTCACCACCTGCTGCACAACTTTATTCCTCACTGGTAGCCAAGTTTCTTCGGTCTGTGGTTTTGGGACATCACTGCATCCCAGGCAGGCTGCTGATACTGGGTTTCTAAAGGGTGGTTTGATGCCACTTTAGTCCAGTGAGACATTGCCTGCTCGGCCTCAGCAGCTCCTTCCCATCTCCGACAGCTCTGTGTTTTGTCGGCTCCTGGCAGCTTCTGCAACCTGACCTCCTGGGTGACTGAACTGCCAGCCATGAAACGCCACTTCCACCACCTGCCTGACAGAAAGGCACAGACCCCCAGTGGGGCAGGTCACCTGCCTAGGGGCAGTTAACAGCTATCTACAGGATGTAAAAACGGCTTACGGATAACAACCACGGCGCAGCCAGCATTCACTCCTTTCCCTGCCCCAGTCCCTGCTGCAGCCAGGAGCATCCCTGCTGCTGCTGCCCCTTTATGGAGCACTGCCTGGCCTCCCCACCCGGCCCAGGAACGCAGCAGCAGCGGGGTTCAGCTCTGCTCCTGCCGCACGTTACCCAGCACTGCTCACTGCAGACACGGCTATGCAAGCCTCAATGCCAGCCCCAAATCCCTTCTCTGCCTTCAAGAAAGCTGGGAAAAAAAAAACAACAAGAAACAACTAAAACAGCAAGAAAACTGCCCTAAGCCCATAACGTGTGTTTTAAAAAGCCCCCCTGTGCGGATCCTGGGCTGTACAGTGCGGGATGCTCCGTGCCCTGAGGCAGAGCGGGGGAACGGGGAAGGACGGCTGCAGGCCGGCGGGGGGAGCAGCCCAGGGCTGGGGCACCCCGCCGTGCTTCCCCTCCGGGCCTGGGACCGCCCCGCCCCCAGGGCTCCCCACCACCCCCCAATCGCCCCGTTGCCGTGGCGACGCGCTCCCGCCCGCCCCCCCACCTGCATGGCGCGGGAGAAGAAAACGCCCGCATCCGACGCCAGCTTCTTCACGTTGAAGTCCATGGCGCCCAGCGCTGCCGCAACCACCTCCGCCGCGCCCCCGCTGTCACCGCAGCCGCCGCTCGGAGCTTTATAGCACCGATCGATGCTTTCCCCGAGCGGCGCCGCGGCCTCTTAAAAGGGCTCTGCCTCACAGGTGGGGCCCCGAGGCTCGGAGACGGCCGTGCGGGGCTGCGTGGTACCCAGCAGGCAGCGCCGGAGAGTGGCGTTACACCGCGGGCTGTCTGCCGGGCCTGGGGAGCCGGGCTGCGGCTCGGAGCGGCGGGGGCGTCTCGGGGAGGCGCGGCCCCTTTAAGGGAGGCGGTGGCCGCGGTGGGAGCTGTCAGCCGGCGCCCAATGGCTGCTCGCGCCGCCCGCCGCCCTCTCGGCTCACCGCTCAACCGCACTCGCCGCCGCAGCCCTCAGCCGGGCCTGCGGGAAGAACCCCGATTGGTCCGTCGGAGGGACGATCGCCGCTCTGATTGGGTAGGAGTGCGGAGGGGCGGGGCTTCAAGCCTCGTTCAGGGTAGGCTGCGGCGTGGGGGAAGGAGACGCTGCCCTTCCGCGGCCATGGCGCGCGGCGGGGGGAACGGGGCGCCGAGCGGGGCTGGGCGCCCGCGGGTCGCGGTGAGTGGTGTCGGCAGCGCACATCTGCGGGGGCTGGGTGGGCCGCACCGCTGCGTCGTAGGGGTCGGAGACGGGAACATCACCGGTCCTAGAGGTTGGGGGGGATACGCTGGGTGCAGGGACCGTAGGGATGCCCGGGGTGCGGGCGGCTTAGGGGTCCCTGAGCTGCAGGAGGGCCCGTGGGGGCAATGGGTCCGAGTGGTGCCCCAGGGATGCCGGGTTCCTGAGCGCCCAGAGGGGTGCAAGGGGCATAGGGGGTGCTCGGGGTACGTGTGTGCTGGGTTATGGAGATCGGTCCGAGGATGCAAACAGCCCAGGGAGCTCTGTTTGCAGGGCTCCTGTTTGCTGCGGTGCTGCTGTGGGGCATCCCATAGGGAGCATACAGGGATGCCAGGGGAGCAGGACAGTGCTCGAGGTGTAAATGTCTGTGTCCTGGTAGGGCCAGTGTTGCTTTGCCTTGAAGGACAAGGACAGGCAAGGCTGTGCTGCAGTGCCCAGCATGGATTTTCCTTGGCTTTGTGCTGTGTGTCCCCACTGCCAGTCAGGTGTAGTAACCTGCAGGCTGAACAGCGTCCCCCAGATTCTTTGCACTTTTCTTATCTTTGTTCTGCTCCAGCAGAAATGTTACATTTAACTTTGTTCTGCAAGCTCCTAGCGCTCTGGTCCCTTGAGACTGTTGCCAAATGTGGCTCCTTAACGGGGCTGTGCCAGCCCTGGAGGCTGCGAGGTGCAAGGTTGCAGTGAGCGATGCGGTCAGGTAGATGCAGGGTTATCACGTGGCTTTAAAACATGGGATGGGTTTCACTTGTCACTGTGGGAAGGCACCTGAAAAGGCACCACAGTGCAGCGTGGCAGGAGTGTGGCTGCACAGGGATAAGGGCAGTGTTTCCAAGTGCACTGCTGTGAAGGCTGGCCTGGCAAGGAGAGCAGCGCTAAAGCATTTATAACTTTGTGGTGGTTAAAAGATACTTCTCTGGTTTCAGTGCATCTTTTTTTTGTAGCTCTGTCCTTGACATGAAGCAGAGCCCTGCTTCTTGGCTTCCAGCACAGCCAGGAAAGCTCTACTAAACTCAGGTTCCTTTGAAACCTCCTGGGAGAAATTGCCAGTTGAGCATTAAGCCTTTGCTCAGTGGCTCTTTACAGTGACACAATCAAGGGCTAGCAGAGTTATGCTGATCAAGGTGCATATGTGTTTATTTGGAACAATTATGTTATTTATATGTGTTTTGTTTTTGTTGGTTTTTTTTTACATGGGAGCTGCCAAAAGTTCTGTCCAGCCACATGCAGCCCATTGCAGAGCATGTGGAAATCTCTGGCACAGCTTCAGCTTTTGAGTGCAAGGACCCTGCTGCCACTATAGAGCAGTTTGTGAACCTTACCCTACACTTGGTATGAGATACAACAATTGCTGCTATGGATGAGGAGATGCTTTAAAGCTCAGATTTGGCTCTGGCAGCCTTGCTGGTCTCAGTGAGCTGGTGTGCTGTTTGTGAGGTGCAGTACAGGGAAGTATAGGCTGCGTGTTACCTTCACTCACCTGAATCTCCCCTCTTCTTTCAGAATTGCTGGATGAAGGCTGACTCCAGGACACTGAGCTCGATGTCAGATGAAAGCTGGATTTCCGCGTGAGTGGCTCGTGCAGCATCCATCCACAAGTGCCCTTCCCCTTCGTGACTCCTGGAGGTGCTGAGGTCATCCTTTAGCCATGGCATTTAGAAGGACCGAGGGAATGTCCATCATCCAGGCCTTGGCAATGACTGTGGCGGAGATCCCCGTGTTTGTGTACACAACGTTTGGGCAGGTACAACAAGAGAAAAGTCTTTTCCAGCTGGTTCCTTGGGCTTTGTCTCTGGAGATGGTCTGCCAAGAAAGAAGAATTGGTGGTAGTTGAGAGGAATAGAGGCATGATGGTGGGAGAACCTGTCAGTTTGTTTGGTTTGTATGTAGAGGCCAGGGTAGTGAGGATGGGTTTGGAGTAGGGTGAGAGAAGTGTTTCCACATCACTCTGTGGGCCAATGCCTGAATTCCACCTTTCTTCTCTTCAAAGGCACTAAGTGCATATTTAAAGATTATTGGTATATTTTCCATTTGTAGTAATGCAATATTTGGGATAGTAAAACCCAGCAACATACCAGAGTTTCAGAGCTGACCATGGGTGACTCAGGTTTCATCTGTTATGGGCTGGCTGTGAACATTACAGCTTGTTTTGGCAATGAGAACTGAGACCAATTTCCGTAGGTTCCATCACATTGGTGCTATGCAGTTTGTCTCCTGTTAAGCTACAGCTGTGTAGCAAATAATGGGAGGAGTCCTGTGGGTGGGAAGGGAAATGCCAATGTACATTTCAGGTATCTTATCTTTACAACTGCTATTAAAGAAGTACACATATATTAAAAGAAAGGGTGGTAGACTTTGGTTTTTCATTGTTGCTCTTTCGTATCTTTTGTGTTTAAAGTCTGTCTTCTCTCAGCTGCGGCTCTCTCCAGGCCTACGTAAGGTACTGTTTGCTACAGCTCTTGGGACAGTTGCGTTGGCTCTTGCAGCTCATCAGCTGAAGCGACGTCGTCGCCGAAAGAAACAGATTGCTCCAGAAAAGTGTGGCTTTAAGCCTGGAGGTGTCACAGTGCCCATCCTGCCAACCAGAAGGGTCTCTTCTGTGAAGAAAGGTTGGTCTTGCAATAAAGGGGAGTCCCCAAAACCATGTAGCGAGGGGGTGATGAGAGTATTGCTAAAATAGTGTTCAAAGAAAAGGGATGTACAGTCAGCAGTGGGACTATGGAGCATTTCTGGCAAGTGGGCAGAGAGGAAAGAAAAGTGATTTCTGTGCACTGCATTGATGTAGAATGGAATTAGAGATCTGAAGCACAGTGCTGTGAACACAGGGTTAGTGCAGGAAAGGGAGAGATGCTGAGATCAAAACTCTTATGACTGGGGGAGGGGAGGTGACACTGAGGTTTCCCCAAGGCATGTAGTTCCCATCCCCCTGCGCACACAAAGTCTATAGACTATTTTGCCATGCTTCCCTGACAATAACAGCCTGGGGCACACCATGACCTGGCTGCATATTGACTTTGGTGATGCTTGTGGGTGCTATGTGCAGCTGCATCTGCTTGGGGCAGCCTGGAGAGGGTGGTGGCCAAGCTGTGGGTCAGGAGTGTCTGTCCCAGCTGCTGAAGCTCCCAAACCATGGGCAGCTTCTTTACCCATGTGTATTGATTGTTCAAGGTAATGCTGACCCAGCTCCTCATTAAGCACTGTAGGGGAAAAAAAAACAAAACAACAACAGCAACAAAAACTCTTGAAGCATGCTATAGAAGCACCATTGTCTGTGCTACGTGTTCTGCCCAGCCTAAGGGAAGCTGGAGGAGTTTCTCCTTGATGCTTTCCATTTGTGCTTGCCTCCTACCATCAAAGGCAATGCAAGTTCATTCCTCAGCCTCAGGTCCCCTTTATACCAGCTTGCTTTGTGTCTACGAACAAAATAGAGCATAAAGGAGATCTGACTCATTTCTAGGTATTGGATGCTGCCTTGCCTATCTGCAGTCACGCTTGACAGGGCGACATTCCTCTCCTTAAACCACAGCTGCAGTGAATCTCTTTTGCTTTGTGATGGGTTTTCCTGTGACTGCTGTAGTTTCTTACATGGAGTGTACTTTCTGTAGCTTGCAGGGTTCTCCTGCCCAACAGCATTTGCTGTGACAGGACAGCCTGTCTCCATCCTCTGCATGCACAGGCCACCAGGTTTAAAATTCTGTTTTTGTGTGACCTCAACTTCAGGATACTCCAGCAAGAGAGTCCAGAGTCCCAGCAGCAAAAGCAATGACACGCTCAGCGGGATCTCCTCCATCGAGCCCAGCAAACATTCCAGTTCCTCCCACAGCCTTGCCTCGGTAAGGACCTTCTCAGAAGGGTTGAGAGAAGCAGGAGTGAGAGATTAGTACATCTCCATATAACAGGATCACCAAGTCCATGGGCTTGTGCTGGCTGATGGATAATGCCAAGATTCTTGAAGTAGAAGAGGTTACGGTGTAACTGGAGAGCATCTTGTTGTAATTTAACAGTGATGGTCTGGAGCTGTCTGAGGCAGGCATGCCTCTGGAATCAGAGCAGTGTTTTTTCTGACCAAGAGCCCTAGGGTGTCTTTGGTCAGCAAGTGGTTGTGGAGGGACTTGTGTGTGGGATGTGGCCATGATTCCGTCAGCCTATCTATGCCCTCTAGAGGAGCAAGAAGGAGTTGTTACTGGGGCTTGCAGCAGTGGAAAACTTGTTTCCTTCTGTAGTGGGGTGTTAGGTGGACCAACCCTTGTGTCATCGCAGCCCTTCTGCCTCTATGCAGGCTACTCAAGGTTGTTCAATTTTTAAAACCACGTTAACTTCTAAAAACCAGATAGTTCTGTTAATGAAACAGTGCAGACTGGGACGCAGCTAAGTAGATCTACGTCCTTCAAAGCAGAAGCTGTCACTGTGTATATCCACCTCTTGTGAGACCAAAGGGAGAAACACGGGGGAATGTTTGTGGCTTCAGGGCCTGTTTGATATCCTCACTGCTCAAAGCTGACTGGAGCAACAGAAGGCACAAGTGAACAGCAGCTTCCAAGACCGTGACGTGCCACAGAACTCCTTCCTGGCATCAGCTGGAGGAGCACTTGTGCTTGGTGTTTCACTAGCAATGCTGGGGAAGGAAGGGGAAAAATCATCTAGCCACAATGCAGGTATTGCATTATTTTTAGCACACTCTGATATTTAAGGAACCAGAAAGCTGACTAAAATTTGTGCTGGCCAAAGTGTGTCTCCAGCAGGCGGCAGTGCTGGCACGGTGCTGGGTGTGCAGCCTGTCTGTTTTTCCCTGGGTAATTGGGACAGCATGGGATGCGCCTGTGCACCACACTGTGCCCAGCCCTGGCCTCCTCCCCCTTCATCGACTCGCAGCCATTTAATTCCCTTGTGGCTTCTCCCTTCCCACAGATGCTGTCCGAGTTTTGTATTGCTGAAAGCTGTTTCTCTTGACATAAAACTATCTAAATTCTTCTTTCTGCTGTTGGTACTTGAGTAATGATATTCATACTGAGAAATCTGTTCCAGTACCCCTTCACTGTGTGGGAGCTGAACTTCTGTGATGTTGTCCTCTTTGCTTTTATGTTATGTGATGGGAGAACAGCTCATCCTTCACACAGCTGCAGGTTCTGCCTGCTGTCTTGTCTGGTTTCCTGAGCTTTGTCACTTATTTACTAAGTCAGCAGCAGTGAATTGCTCTTTGCAGTCCTGGATCTCAAAGTGATTTATTACCACTCCACAGAGATGAATCAATGAGGGCATGGCAAGAACTATCTATCAGCCATTTATTGTAGCTTTTTCTTTAGCATCAGGCTCACATTTGAGCATTTTATCTAAGTAATCTGAAAACAACTCTGAAAATACTGGTCACTGACTTTATCTGAACCCAGCACTTTGTTCTGTCAGACTTCAGAAGATGCTTGTGCACAGGGGTGAAACTTGAGCAAGCTGACAATTTGCATTGTGGATCTTAGTGCTCAGCCTTCCCATGACAAGGTTTAGTTACAAAGAAAGAGCTGGAATTTCCCTTGGCCAAATTCCCCAGCTGTATTTTTGTTGATGATCTGCTGCTTTTTTTGGATTGCGGTTACTTCTCCCACTTCCAGTGTTCTTTTGTATGGAAAGCTGGGGCTGACACAAACTTCATATCAAACTGCCTGTGCTGTTGTAGTGTTTCCTTTGAAGTTTTCTTGGGCTGTTGCCTCCAGAGGTGCTGTCCTGCTTGTGCCCATAGTTGCACACCTCACTGTTTCCTAATGAAGCCTCACTGTAAATTGGTGAGGGAAGGTATTTCCTACATGGATTTCTGTGCTTTCAAAGGCACTGCTGTGGTGCCAGGTGGCAAAGAGCAGGATTTCTTGTGTCCCCTCTTAACAGCTCTTGGCAGTTGGCAGCATGGTGTGAATCTGCATGGGAAGGGACTGGTAATTGTTCATATCACCCCTTACAAGGCAAGGGAGTTTTAATGCTGACCCTCCTGGAGATATTTCAAAAGGTATTTGCCTGCTTGCACAGGGGGGTGGACTCGGTAATCTCTGAAGCTCCCTTCCAATCCCTATGATTCTGTGATTCCTACAGATGGTAGCTGTGAATTCTTCGAGTCCAACGCCAGCATCGGCTGGGATGTGGGAGGCCCAGGCAATGGGAGATGGTGGAGCCATTGGCGATTCCAGTGCAGAAAGCCTCTATGTTCAAGGTAAACAAACACAGGAGTTAACATCACCCTCTAGGGGTTGTTTATCATGGGAAGAGCAAAAAATAGGGTGTGAAGTGGCATAGATCAGCGGCAGCTGTATGTCTATGCAGTGGAGGTTCATCTTTGTGCTCTAATAGCAAGCTTTCTCCCATCCTTGACTTAAACTCAGTCACCTGTTGGTTACAAGATCTCAGAGCTTTCTTTGGTTGTGCTGCCAGGTATGGAGCTGTTCGAGGAGGCCCTGCAGAAGTGGGAACAGGCACTGACCATCAGGCAGCGGGACAGTGCTACTTCCAGCACTCCTGTGCCCTGGGACAGCAAGAACCACCAAGAGAACTTGTCTGAGAATGCCTCAGAGGTAGGTCCCCCACTTTTCTGTTGCATTTGGCAGTTGGGAAACATGCCAAAAAGCCAGACATGCTAGAAATAGTAACTAACAGGGTAGAAGAGTAAAATGAGGGCAGAGCTGGGCCAGACTGTTTAAGAGCTGTCTACATCTGTGACTTCCTTATCAGTGAGTGGGTGATTTTTTTTTTTCTTCTTTTCTTTCTAATAAGTCTCTCCCCCTCATACCTCCGCTTTTCTGCCCACCTTCCAGAACATGTCAGTCACTGTCATGCAACTGCTCAAGCAGCAGAGACTGCAGTAGGAATAGGCTGTAATAAATGCACTGCCTGAGAGAAAGAGCTTTTTGCCTGGCAGAGTTGTATCTATAACTCTTTAACACATTGACAGCAGAGATCTTGGTGGTCACTCTCACTTCCTAGGGAGGTGAGTGGAGAAGCAGGATGCAGCTGTTTGTGTGTATTAATCACTAAAGCAAACTAGCTGCTAATAATGTCTCCGTTCACAGAACAAGTGGAGGGGGGAGATGTGTAACCTGTTCCACTTACAGAACAAGTATTTTAGGACAACATCTTGTTTTGGACCTGATGACTGTGCTGGGCAGACCTCTGATAAAAGAGGTGATCCAAACTGAGAATGCTCCACGATGACTGACTACGAAGCTGAACAGAGCAGCTGTAGCTCAGGGTTGCAAAAGGAGCTAAACTCCAAACATTCCAGGAGTTCTCAGTGGTAAAAAGTGTTTCAAGGCTGTCATAAATAAGGCCTAGTGTAGTAAGTGTATTGGATATTTGCTTTCTGGAGTGGGTATTTATGCAAGTCAAATCTGGGTTCTTGCTGTCACTTTCTGAAGCTTCCTATAGAATCATAGACTGGCTTGGGTTGGAAGGGACCCCAAGGATCATCAAGTTCCACCCCCCTGCCACAGGCAGGGCCACCAATCTCCATAGTTTTTCTGCAAACAAATCCAACATCAAAATAGATCCTGTGCTTCTTGTTAATGCTTCTATCTACTGGGTGACACAGTCATGCAGACACAGGGCACGAAGGCAAGATGCTGTGTCTTATTTTTCTTTTTTCTTTTTTTCTTCTTGTGCTTACAGCAAGCTTTGCTTGTGCTCAGCACCTTAATCTATTTGCTGTTATCCAGTTCTGGATACACCTCTGTATTCAACACAGGTTCTCTGATATATGACTTCAGCCTAATTTCATTCAAGAGGGAATCACAAATCAGGAGAGTTAAGTGATCTGTAACTTGCAAAAATACCTGTTTCTCTGGATAGCAGACTAAAGTTCTTTCTTTTTTAACAGGAATACGAAATTGTGAAGCTAAAAATGTCAGAGGATTTGAATAGGCTGTATGGAAGTGTTCCTCCCCTCATAATATTTGCTGTGTTGTAGGATTGAGTTCTCTCTCTTTTTCTCCCTCTCTCTCTCTCTCTCTCTCTCACGTAATTTAATCTGTAAATTCTATGGCATTTATGTTCAAGGAGGAGTCTCAGAAAAGAGAGTTTGCTGAGAAGTTGGAGTCCCTCTTGCACCGAGCCTACCACCTCCAGGAGGAGTTTGGGTCTTCACTTCCATCAGACAGCATGCTGCTGGATCTTGGTGAGCTGGGTGTGAAATACATTAGTTGGACAGTTTTTCTGTCATTCTTTTCCACGAGCAAAGCAAAAGAGTGTTGGCAAGATGCTGTTATGAGGGTGGGGGAGAGAGAGCATAGTGACTGTGGGAGGAATAGTAGTCTGTGAACTCCAACATGTGCAGCTTCTTTGTCTCCTCCAGAGAAGACTTTAATGCTTCCATTGACGGATGGGTCATTACGGCTTCGGACAGATGATGAAGACAGCTCAATTTCTGAGGACTCCTTCTTCTCTGCAGCAGAGGTAACTTAAGTTCCAACTGTGTGTAGCAGAGCAGCTACCTGGAGGGAAGCCACAAAGACAGTGGAGCCAATCACATCTTAATAAAGGAAGATGATAAAACATGGAGCAACGGCACCAGATTGGACAGATGTTAGGAAAAGCTTTTTCATTGAGGTGATGGTGCAGCCCTCCCCAGAAAGATCAGGAAATCTCATTATGTGCTTTCAAGGTTTGCCCAGAACAAACCATAACTGACCTGATCTAGTGTGGATAACCATTCTTCTTGAAGTGGGAGGCTGGAGGTCCTTTGCAAACAACATCTGCAGGTCATCTTCCAATCTACTGTAGAAAACACACTAAAACAGCTAGAGAAATGTTATGTCTAATGTAATGTGGTTTGGTTGTGTATTTTTAGGGAATACTGAGCTGTGTGAAACTGGTGGGAAGGAAAATATCTGCATGAAATAACGGGCTGACAGAAGTAACTGCCAGCTAAAGAAGGAATGTCCTGCTTGTGTGCAGTCCCCAAGTATTTACAAATATTTAATGAGATCATTTGCTACCATTACAGCTCTTTGACTCTCTTCACTTTGAGGAAATACCATTCCATCTATCAAAGCCAGTAGCAGCATATGAAGAAGCCCTGCAGCTAGTGAAAGAAGGGAAGGTTGCATGCCGGACATTGAGGTGAAGTGCCACCTGGAGTCGTGGATGCTTGTGTGGATGCTCCTTTGAGGAATGTGAACACAACATTTACCTTTGAGCAGCCCTGTAAAAAGAATAACCCTTTGGGGCAGGAAGCTCCTAGCATCTTTGTTGCTTGTTTGGATTTTCTAGATTTTAGGTGCATGGTAAGAAAGGATATTATCCCAGGAAGTTAACGGCAACAACAATAATTAATAATAATAATAATAATAATAATAATAATAATAATAATAATAATAATAATAA
>JAPSGF010000020.1:4813266-4986250 GCA_035772895.1 Perdix hodgsoniae | reverse complement strand
AATAATAATAATAATAATAATAATAATAATAATAATAATAATAATAAAAATAAAAAATAATGATGATGATGATGATGATGTTGTGTGTGGCTGGGTTGCACAGTTCCATGCTGTGACAGCCTTCACAGAGGTACTGTGATCCTCCATGGAACTACACAAAGGAAACACACTTATTACTTTCTCATAGGCAGAGCCTGGAATTTTTTTCTTAGAAAAGCATAGTTGTTAGGATCACAGATATTAGGAAAACTGAAATTTATGCATTCATTGTTTTTTCCCTCTAGGACAGAGCTCCTTGGCTGCTATAGTGACCAGGATTTCCTTGCAAAGCTGCACTGTGTCAGGCAGGCCTTCAAGGTGAGAATGGCTCAGTGAAGGAGTGTGAGGCTGGCTGTCCTTGTGGTTCCTGCATTCCCATGGCATGTTGCCTCCAGCAGTGTGTTCTTTTACATCTATGCAGGACTGAAGTCTTTTCCCTCTAGAGCAAGTAAAAACAGAAACAGTCCAAGCTTCTGTTACTTAACTTTGTAATTATCATTGATTTGATTTGGAGAGGAATAAATATCCCCTAGTCCCCCAGCTTGAGTGGCGATTACCTGGCCTCTTTGCTGATCTAGTGTTGGAATGTGAAAGTTTGGGAATTATATAGCTGGCTAGAAGCTGTCACTCCCATTCATGGAGACTTCTTTTGTTCCCTTTGCAGGAGCTGCTGGAGGATGAAAGCAATCAACTGTTTTTTGGAGAGGTTGGGAAGCAAATGGTGATAGGATTGATGACAAAAGCTGAAAAGGTAGGAAGCTTGTGCTCTTGTGGGCACAGGGACACTTGTTCCTTCAGTGCACTAGACAAATTATGGACTGTGAAAGAAGAAAACTTCATCTGTATATAGGTGACCCCTGTGAAAAGATAAAATGCCCATTTTTTTAATCTTGTTCAACACAATTCTCATGAAAGAGGCTCCCTGCAGCTCCTGTCCACAGTTTGACACTGTGCCTCATTACAGAGAGAGCAGAAGGTACAGAGTGTATCATAGGAATATTCAAATACAGGAAAGGAAAATAATAATGAAACCTTTGCTTCAACCACATCATCTCCCAGACAGAGAGATGATGGTGTTAATCTTACTGGACTTGGTTTGTGTATAGGTGCCTCTAACCACTTCCTTGAAGACAGCTATGTATGTGCTTTAAGTCACAGCTGAGCCTGGGGCTGTCTGTGCCTCCCACAAAAAAAATGTATTTCCATACAAAGTGTGTGTTGGCTGAAAAAATCAGCCAGTGGCATGTGTTGATGTTTGTTAGCTCAAAATAGGGAAGTAAGCCTTTGGCATAATGTATACCATATAATGGTATCATGTCCACGACTGCTGTACCTTCTGAAGGGTTTTTTCTCTGCTCTTGCAGAATCCCAAAGCTTTTCTGGAAAGCTACGAGGAGATGCTGCATTATGCACTGAAGCCTGAAACCTGGCCGACCACACAGCAGGAGCTGGAGGGAAGAGGGGTTGGTAAAGACATTCTCTCTAAACATTGGAGAGGAGTTGGAGAGTAATGGATATGTAGGAACAACCATGGGGTGAATGAATGGCTTCTGAAATACGATTACTTTGCAATTGTATGTTGTGAGGGAGGGCAGGGGGAAAAGTGCCTGCCTAAGTGTTTAAGCTTCATAGCAGATCTTGCTTTCAGCAATGTTAGCACTACTGTGTTTAGAAAGTAGAAATAATGGGGGGAAAAAACCCACCACGTCCTCTTTCTAGAGGGCACAAGCCAATGTGTGTAGCTCTAAGACTTGCTTGCCCTTTTGACTGGAGTTTTCCTGGACTCAGGAATTGGCAGCCCCTTGGCCAGCCCCTGTCTGGGGTTTGGCCAGCGAACTGAATGAACACAGCTTCCTATGCTGGTGGCAAACGTTGTTTTGTTGTTTCAAAGTCCATCTCTTTTTTCTGTAAACCTGTTTCCTTTACAGACTGCTCTGCTCTCTGACAGGTGGTGTGCATGAGTTTCTTTGATATTGTGCTGGATTTTATCCTCATGGATGCTTTTGAGGATTTGGAGAATCCACCCTCCTCTGTGCTGGCTGTGCTGCGCAACCGTTGGCTGTCCGACAGCTTCAAGGAGACGGTGGGTTAACCAGCAGTGCTTGTGTCCAACAATGCCAAAGCTAGGAAAAATGATTATATATCACTTTGACTGGCCTAGCAGAATGGTGTATGGTGTTTTCTCTGTAGAAACACCATGTTTTCTTGAAACTCTCAACAGCAGTCCTCTAGTACGTGTGAATCCTTCAACAGCTGTCTGCTCAAAGTCTGTATTCTGGGGCATGTGGCAGCTATGCCAGATTGTATTAGGGATCTTCAAAAACACTTTGGTTTGTCTAGAATGGATCTGTAGTGGCCAAACCTGCTTCCAGCTTGTATAGATTTTTCCTAACTAATTTTAGAGTTGTTGGCACAAAAGGGCCACTGCTTTGATGTTTTGATGGCAATGTGTTGGCAGGCTGTTTTCTTCAGAAGAGTAATCCCAGCAAATTATGATCTCTTTGTTAATTGTAGGCCCTAGCAACTGCCTGCTGGTCTGTTCTGAAAGCAAAAAGGAGGCTTCTAATGGTAAGCAAAATTAATGAACAGGGAAAGAATCAAATGCATTTGAAGCTGAAAAGATTTCACCGAGATCTTGGTGAAATGCAAAATCTTTGTGGTATAAGAATGAACTGAACTGCATTCTCTCTGCTTTAGAGTGCTGGGGTCCTGCTGTCATTTCTTTGTACCAGTGCAACATCAGTGTTTTACAGTTCTGAGTTTATTCTCACTTTTTCTTAATGAGAGGATTCAGAGGATAATGTTCTCCATTTGTTATCCCCTATCCTTGCTCACAATCCCATAGGAATGGTCTCAGTTGCTCTCTGAACTGTAGTTTGCCTGTTGGCAGTGCAGTGACTGGGCTCACGTGCTCTCCTGCCTCCCAGTGCTGTCCACAGGCTAGCTTGTACTTTGTGCATTTCCCTTAAACCTGTTGCTTCTTTAAGTACTGCAGCAGATGAGTTTGAGGACCTGGAGAACAGGAAGCTGCAACTTCACAATCCCGCTTCTACCTCAGGGGCTGTGGTCTCTGGCAAGTGTTCAGCTTCTGTCCCACAACTAGCTGGTATGGGTTTGCCTTGTGAGATGATGCAAAGAGTAATGAGTACATTGGAAGCTGTATTGCCATGCAGAATCTCCATCTTAGCTATCTGGAATTTTTTGTGCTCATTCCTGGCTTAGTTTGGAGATTGCAAGTAGAGTTGGTAAGGACTGCCTGATGGTCACCTTCCGTTTTCTTCTATTTATTCTTCTCCTGAAAGGGTAGCTTAGGAGCATAAAGATAGAAAGCTCAAGTCATCCTTCAAGAAATCTGATGGGTAACTGTAATTCTGCAGGAAGAGAGAAGCTCTTCAGTTGGTGAAGCACAGTGCTTTATGGAATGGTAGTTCCAACTTTGGTAGTTGATAGGGAACAAGCTGCTAATTCTGTCTGAGAACTGAGACCTACCAGTTTTTCCCTTCCTTGTGGCAGGTACCAGATGGCTTTATCTCTCACTTCTACTCCGTATCGGAGCATGTCAGTCCTGTTCTAGCCTTTGGTTTTCTGGGGCCCAAGCAGCAGCTTGCTGAAGTCTGCAGTTTCTTCAAGGTAAGATGGCTTTCCTATAACATATATATATATAGCAGGCATACAAAATGCCTTACAAGATAGGTGGTATTGGAAGGTAAGAGTGAGGGTCTCCTTACTGTAAAACTCCCTTTTATCTTTGCAGCACCAGATAGTACAGTATCTGAAGGACATGTTTGATCTGGACAATGTGAGATACACAACAGTGCAGCTGCTGGCAGAAGACATCTTGCAGCTGTCACGGAGGCGCAGTGAGATCCTCTTGGGATATCTGGGCACAGAGAGCTCCCCTGAGATGAATGGCACACTTCCCATTGAAAACGAGCCACTGAAGGAGCTCATCTGATGGCAGTCAGAGGAGGAAAACAGTTTTGTACAACAAATTTTTTCCTCACAGAATTGGATTAAACTACCTGCAGTGGTCAGTGGTGGCCACAAGACTCTCTCAACACACAGCAGCCTGGTGGGACCTTCTACTTTTTGTAGCCAATACTGTTTGCTGGGATGGATCCAGGACCACTTGCCAGCTTATGGTTTGAATTTTGTCTTTGTTCCACCCTTCTGTACCTTTTATTATTTTTAATGTGTCAGATAAATCATGAACTGAGTGGGCTGAGACTTTTGCCCAGTTCTCTTGAATAGGGCAACCCATGTACCTATTTGGCCTATGTGTTATCTGGCAGATGGCTCCTGAAATGTTTATGGTTGTGTTGGAGGAGCAGGAACATCACTGGTAAATTTTCCACTTGACCTTTGGCTTCTCAAAGAGGTTTATGTTGCTTTGGGATTTATATTACTGTTATTTTTCTGCTGTGTTTCTACGGATATTACTGCTGATTTGACTTCACATATTTTAACACATGACCATGACTAGCAATTTTTATTTTTTTTTCCCCAGGGAGGAAGTAGTAGTTCTGTAAAGCACTGAAGCACTGAAGTAAAACATAGACTTTTGTAACCAATCTGTAACTCTGAGGAAGCTGGTCTGTTCCCTCCACACTGCTGTTCTTTGCAGGCCAGATGACCTGCTGTGCTGTGGTCATCTTTCCTTAGGAGATTGCTGAGGTCCGTGTTTGTCCTAAAGACAAGTTATTGTGAGGAGGGGGTGGATTTGCATCCTGCCTGTGCACACACAAAATCTTTAACATCCATCAAAGTGCCTTGCTGTATTTCAGAATTAGCCAGCAGCAGTTCTTGCTAGGTAAGAGGAATGCAGTGTGAAGTACACAAGCAAAGGGAACTGGTATAGCATGGTGCCTGTTCCTATTACACACAAGGCCAGAAGACAGCAGGTGGATGTTGGATGTGATATACAGAAGAGATTGTGCAGGTACTTGAGCTGGGATCAAGCTGCTAGAGAGGAAACTTTTTTTTTTTTTTATATACTTTGTTCATCCTAAGAAACACAACATAGTTTTGGTTATATAGTAAATGCATGTGTATATAGTGCTGAGATAGGCTCTTCTTGTGTTGATGTGATACTGACTGCACAGCTGGCACCTGAAGTCTGCCTGGATCATTCTCTGAATAGGAGATCAGGTTAGGATAGCAGCATTTGAGTGTGCTAGACTTGAGAAATTCATGGGTTTTGTGCAAGGTTTGCAATGATGTACTGAGTCCTCTGTGACTAATGCTGCAGATAAAGGCTGAAGGTGCAGCCTGTCCCTTCTCCTGTTTTTGTCCACACAGGGTCTCAGAGCGAGGAGGTATTCAAGGAGAAGAAAATGGGGACTTGAACAAAAACACCAGCATCACTGTTGTTGTTGGTTTTTTTTCCCCCTAGATTTGTTATCACTTGTGTCTATCCCAGGTAAAAGTGCAAGTCTCTCCTAGCTATAGTATGGCAGGGGGGAAGGTAGAATGTAAGAACTACAATGTAAGAGTTTCCATAGGAATGGAAAAATCAGTATGTGCACTTGGAGAATAAAATCTTTCTTCCTCTTCAGAAACCTAATGTGGATTCTGCTGTTAAAAGCAGGAAGTAAGCAGGGAAAAAGTAAACAGGAGGATGTAAAAGGCATAAATAATGCTCCCAGGATGCTTGCAAGAGGGCAAGAGTAGAGCACGTAACATCTGTTCTGTAAACACATCAGACTGATGTGGCTTATCCTGGAGACAAGATTAATGCAATAAACAGGACAACACTGAAGCAGAAGTAAGGAGCAGCTGACCTGAGTGAGGCTGCATTAAATAAACTGTTATGGGAAGGATTTAAGAGAGCAAATGAAATGAGGAAAGGTCTCTGACGTGTCTTGCTTCTGGCAGAATATACTGTGAGAAAATAGAGGATGTTGTATTAGTGTGACACACCTGTTATATGTACACTGTGATTTGAATGTATGTTAAATTCTGGAAGCAAGTTACTTTGCCAAAAAATACTTTAGTGCTTTATGCTCCTGTATGGCAGGTTTGTAACAGTAATTTCAGCAGCTTTGTGTAGTGCTTTAAAGATGCTAAAACGTTTAGTTCAGTGTAATAAGATGGACTGTAAATTTAAACAATCAGTGCTATTCACTTCAGATTTTTGTGTTTTATGTATATTTATTTACTACTTTGGATGCCTTTAGGCCTTGGTGCTCGGGGCAGCCTGCCTGCTTTGTGTATGGATGAGACCACTGGTGGCTCACATCACAAGGGAGGACACTACAACAGGGTCCTTATGAAGCAAATGCTAACCTGCATTGTAGCTTCTTAAACTATGAAATTCTAAATTCCTAATCAATGACATGGAAGAAAGATAGTTTTATTACAGTTTTATTCTCTTGCTCAGCCCTTATTCCAAGTGGGATATGCTGCCCTTGGCAGGGAAGGTAAAGATGGATGTTCCTGAAGAACATCTGCAGCTTTATGAAGCTTGAGTTCTTCCCCTCCACCTGCCAGCACTAAATCGTTCTTGCTCAAGCCAAGTATGTTTGCTGAGACAAACTATTTTGCCTGGAGGGAATGCTACGCTTTCCTACATCCCCCAACCCCCACAACTCCTATTTCATCCCTGCCTGATCCCAGTGTGGCTTCAGAGGAAATGCAAAACGTTCTCACCATCTCTAGGTGGTACTGCTGAGACTAGTGGGTTCAGAGCCTTGACCTGAGGAGAGTCCCCTCCTGCATTCAGTTCCTTTTGGATGTGAGCTGGAGTAGGTGTTGGGGCTTTTTCCACCGATCCCTTCTAGAGCAGGGCTTGGCTGAAACGGCAACCACCTCATACTCAGCTGCTTCGCAGGACACAGCAAAAGGTTATGCCTGAGCAGCTGTCTGCCCTCCAGCTCTGTAAGGGAACAGCAGAACAACTTTTTCCCTAGCATACTGTGTTTAGCAAGGAATCCTTCAGTATTAGTAGTAGATGAGATATGTATTTGGGGGAGATTTCAAGGGGTATTTGCCTATTTTATATTGCATCCTTTTTCTCAAGGGGTTAAATCATTCTCTGCTGACACTTGTAAGATTTGAAATGGCTTAGCAGCTATGAGATAAAATCCTTTATTAGTTTCTGATACTTAAACAGATTTGCATGACTTTCAGTTTTTACGTGGGAGTTGTAACAAGCTTCACTAGTGCTTAAAGTACATACTCAGTACTTCAGTATGTATGTACTAAACTGAATGGCTCTAGGAGGGGCTCTATGATCTTCAAAGCAAAAGCATATTAAAAATGAGGATAATCTGCCTTGTTTTATGTACAAGATTAGTGTGGCTTTGAAAAGCATGACTTGTGCTGTCTTAGACAAGGATGTGGGGAAAGCAGGATTCTATTTACCCCTCTTCAGTTGAACGTTTCTATGCCATATCTGAAACTAATGAATGTAAACTTGTGCCTATTTTTTTTTCTTGATGTCCTAAAGGTGTAAATATCTGTCTGTGTTTGGCTTCTTTTTTTTTTTTCTTTTTTTTTTTTTTTCTTTGTGGCTATTTTTTCCTAATACCTCTAATCTTAGGACGTGGGCATTACAAGTTGAATAAGTCAAATAAAACTTTCCTTCACGATCTTGGTTTTTGTTCTTGAACTACCTAGAGAAACCTGCTAGAAACTGGTACCTTGGTTTCCAATAAGGGTGGCAGTTGTAGCAACACCCTTCACAGGAGAGCAATAGTAAAAAGCAAAGTTCCTTTGTCTTAGAGTCAAAATGCTAAAGTCAGAGCAAGTACATTCTCATGGTTTTGTTTGTATGAAGTTCTACTCAGTAGTCTACCCTGAGATCAAACAAGCTATAAGATAAACAATACAACTCACTGTGCTTTGAGCAGTGGGTGAAAACTCCAGGGTTTCCTTTTTCAGATTTTTCTTTTTTCTCTTGGTGGTTTGATTGTGTTTGCATGTGCTGTGCATAGGACAGCTGGCTGCGATCATCAGCCAGCTCAGTAATCTCAGTAAGAAGCAGAATCTCTTAGACACTGTCCAAGTTCTTACAGTATCCTTATCAATCTCCCAACCTATGTGAAAGAAAAGCAGAGTAAAGACTGTGGGCTGATACAAGAGATGACCACCTGCTGAGCGATGCCGCAAACTCATCTTACTCCTCTGAGGCGATTACAGTGTGTTTAAATACTTTCCTTTTCAAATGACACAGAAAATAGATTGAATCACACAAGTTGCTTGCTTCCACAGGGATTGAAATTTCAACCATATGCTTAAAAAAAACCCCTTCTGTTAGCATTAATGCTAGCCTGTCATGAACTGTGATATATGCAAATAAAGCCTTCATGAACAGGAGAACTTCTGTCTCAGCATATTAGCTGAAAGAGTTAAAAAGGAGTTTACCTTGGTTTCCATGGTGTCAGACTGTGTACTCATGACATCTTCAGAGCAGCTTTGTGCTTTCTTATGCTGACGGAACGGAGCAAAGGCTGCTCTCTGTATTGACACTTTCTTCTTATCTTCAGGAAGGAGTGGGTGAATACAGCAATGAAGCCCACAATTTTCAGTACTTGTCATGGTACATAGATCAAATGTAATCCACTCTGCCAGCACAACTCTGTATTCAGGAGCTGGGAAAGGAGGAGATTTATTTAGCTCGACTAGTGAAAGCAGTAAATCACTCGCGCTATCTTATATCACTCCTCTGAAATGAAATGAACTTCTGCAGTAAATATTTTCTTTCTTTCCAAAATAATGAGTCTTCCATGCTATTTTTCTCCCTATGACAGGATCAGTGCCAACCTGGAAAGGCTTTTAAAATGAGTTGGGTATCATTGCTATTTGAAAACTGCAGGAAAAAATGTGTTCAGTCCAGGTTAGCAAACCCATCCTGATGTACAGAAAACAGCCCATCCCCTGCCTCTTGCCTATGTGTGTCACCTCTCTTGTGCACTTTTTGTATTTATTTTTAACTGAAATGAACTTTGGTTTGCTCTTGAGGTGTGTTTGCCTTCTACGAGCTCTTTTTGTGTGTATTCCCTTCTCGGTCTGTTCTCAGGCTCTCCAGGTAAGCGTCGCTCTGTGACCACATAACGGGAACGTTCATTTTGTTTGGGTCTTCAGACGGGGGCAATTTATCATCAGTTATAAACGAGTTTTCAGCGGAGCTCACACCTTGTGCCCGCGTAGGGCAAAGTGAAATGTTATGCTTAAAGTAGTGAAACAATGCAGTGCAGCTGCAGCAGTCTCATTTGTAACAGAGAGGGACGGCTTGTTCCTCATCCACGCGCGCTGCCGTGGGGCGCTGAGCGGGACGGGGCGCCTCAGGCACCACACGGCCGCTTTAAGCATCCCCCGCCCGCAAGCCCCTTCCTCAGCCCCCCGCGCCAACCGCCACAGCCGATTGGCTGAGAGAGGGCTGCAATGGAAGCTGGTGATTGGCTGATCTGCATAGCCCTCCCCTCCAATGAGGAAGGATGATGAGGCCCGCCTTTCTCTCGATTGGCTTTTCAGCTACCTGCGCCCCCATTCCATTGGGCAGCGGTGCTAGCAGCCTATTGGTTCCGCCACTCCCCGGGTTCGATTTTTAATTGGGTGGCCCTGGGTTGGCCGGCACCTCACCTGCCGCTCACCGTCATTGGCTCGTTGCTCTCATCGCCCCCGCCCATTGGTCGTACCGCCCCTTAAGTGAGCTCCAATTGGCTGTGGTGGCCCGACCCGGTATCCGGGTAAGATGGCCGCAGTCGGAGAGTGTTCGCTCCCCACTCCGTGGCGGCCGGTCTCCCTCACTCACGTCGAGTATCCCGCAGGTAAAGCTCCGCTTCGCCCCCGCCCGACCTCCCCGGTCCTCGCCGCGTTGTTCCTCTGGGCGGGTCCCGCCCGCCGCTCCACGGTACCTCTGAGGGCCAGGCTGGCGGCTGCCAAATAGTGAGCCATTGAGAGGGCGCCTGGAGGCGGCGGGGCGCGCGTGCGCGCTGGGGGACGGTGGAGCTGGCTGCGGGATAGTGAGCCGCGAGGGGAACTCGGCGCATGCGCGCTGCGCGGGGCGCTGTGCCTCAGGGGCTGCGGGGATGGGGCCGTGGGGGGGGGGCTGGGAGCGAGCTCCCGTCCCTACAGCGCAGTGCCGCCCCCCGGTGCGGTTGGGTGAAGCCCCGAGGTCCCGGCGTGCGGTGGCAAATGTCTGTTCGCACCCACAGCGGCTGGGTCTGGGGGCTTTTCGGGCGCCTTGCGCTGCGTTGAGGCAGAGAGGCTGTATTTGTTTTTAATGCCCGCAGTCAGAAAATAAGGCGGAGCAGCACGCGGAGTGCCAGGGCGTCAGTCTCGGCTACTCTTTGGTCTGGCCAAAGTCTGAATGTAGCGTTAGTGCTGCTGCTGTGTCTCACTGTTCCCCAGCTTGCCTTGCAGTGTCCCCAGCCATGCCTGGTTGCAGCAGCTTTGCTGCCTGATGCTGCCCTCAGGAGCGCAGTGCCGAAAGCTGCTGGAGCCCTTTGGAGTCGGCGGGGCTGGAGGTGCCGGCACAGCTGGGAGATGTGTGACAGAGCGCTGAGAAACGCGGTTCCTGTGCACCCCCCCCATCACGGCTGTCTGCAGGGTTTTCCCCACGCTGTGCATAAAAGATCATCCTTTCCTTTTCTGTACGTGTTTTCCTTCACCCCGTACGTTCTTCTGCTGTCCCGCTTTCCAAGCGTGCCCCTGTGGAAGCTAAGGAGAAGAGAGGGAATCTTTCCTCGTAGCACAGATGCGTCGCTGTCTTCTTTCTTTACCTGAACCTGGCAGTGCACAGCGTGCTGCGTGCTCCTCCTGGGGCTGTGGTGGAAAATGGGGGTGTTTGAAATCTGCAGGTTTGGCTGTGCAAGGGTCGCCCGATGGATCTTAAGAAATCTTAATCATAGACTCGCTGGAGTTGGACGGATCTTAAGTAATTATAATCATAGACTCTTGAGTTGGAAGGGACCCTGAATGGGAAAGGGACCCTTGAGGAATGTGACAGTGTGATTATTCTCTCTCATCGCTGACTGCTTTTTTTACAGTCCAGTGCAGAAGGTGATTGTGTGGGGCAGATAAATCATATAGCCAGCTTGGGGCTGTATGTTACAGGGAAGAGTGCTGTGCTAGGCTTGGGTCAAATGAGTGATTTTGGAAGCCCAAAAACGGAGACAGAGGACTGAAAGATAAAAACGTCTCTAGGTACTGAAGTTTCTTCATCCATGCTGATGTAGAAAAATGCATTGCAGTAAGATGGTCAGTCTGATGTTTTGCCTTGGATTCAGGGGAAGTGCTCTAACTTTATTTAGAAAGCTGTTATGCTCTCTGTCTGTGTAGGGCTTAAGTCCAGATCCATTAAAGCTGCTAGATAATATATTTATAAAATAATGATGAGCAGTATGTTCGGTACAGTGGAATTGATGTAACCTTGTGCTGACAGAGAGGGGTCGGAATGAGAAATAGATCCTGCTTTTACCAACATAAATTATTAAACTCTCTTGGCACGTCACGTACCGTCGTGTGACAAACTCTCTTGCTCTTGGCTGATCCCTGGGGCTGCTGGCCTGGCATGCAGTGAGCTGAACCATGGTGGCAACTGACTCTTCAAATCTCTTTAAAGACTTTCAGCACAGAGCTGCTGTTGTCCCAGCCTTTGTCTGCAGATGAGTGAGTGCCCTTCCACTGTGATCAGCTGAAAATTGCTGATGTTTGTCTGACAGAGGAAGTCTGTTCTTGGGCTTCTGCTGTGGCTGTGAAAGGGACAGGTGCATCCAGAAGGGTGCTCATCTTTCCTGCCTCTCTGTAAAGTTTCCTTGTCAATACAGATACTTCAGATGGTCGTTCGTGGTGCTCAGGTGGCTGCACAGTCTTTGGAGCTTTCTGCAGTGTCAGCTTTGAGGAACAACAGATAAATGTTCTGCTAGAATGACCTGCAAACGGATGGAATGATGGCATTCTCGTGAACCTAACTCAAAAATTATTGATAGAAAACACCAAAATCAAAGCTAGAGAAAAGACACAATGGCAGTGCTACTTGACAGTGCATTAAAGCGTGCTGCTTGGGAGGATGGTCTTTAAAAACCATCCTGCTGTCACTTTTCATAGCAGCAACTGTGCTTTTGTGAGACCAAGGGATCATTTGGCACAGTGTCCAGTCCCTGGCAGGTGGGCAGGAGTAATGCTTCTTCTGTATATCTTCCAGTAATGAGCAGGTGATTGCATCAGGATTGTGATGTCCTCTAATGGGTTCGTAAAAGCTGTACTCTGATTTTGTCTAATTGCTCCTTGAACCCATTTCCACTTTGGATCTCTGTAGCACCAGTGGCACTGAGCTTAATGCTTTTTCTGCTTTTAAGCCCACTGCTCAGTAATTCCATTGAACACTCTCTATTTCACGTGCACTGAGATGTAACAAATGTTT
The DNA here is from genome assembly GCA_035772895.1 of Perdix hodgsoniae. Classification (NCBI taxonomy): domain Eukaryota; kingdom Metazoa; phylum Chordata; class Aves; order Galliformes; family Phasianidae; genus Perdix; species Perdix hodgsoniae. The sequence goes on along the minus strand of JAPSGF010000020.1, from coordinate 4,973,844 downwards.
ACTATCTCTCTGTGTCATACATGAACCAGTCCTATTGCGTTGTTTTTCCTTCTCACTAGAAAACTGGAGCTCCTTGATATGAGTGGCTGCTGTTCCATTTCTGTTTTCTTGATCCACTTTCTATTTGCCTTTGCTGTGTTTGCTGTTACATTACATCAAAAAATCACATAAGATTTTTTTCTAATTTTGGATCAGTAACTTCTGGCTCTTAAAATGTCCTCCTTGGTTTTTGTACTGCTCCAGTGCACTGGATGCTGCTCTGAAGGTGTTGGCTCATGCTAAGCCAGAGATGATTTTTAACTAAACTAAATCCCACTGCTGTGTGTGTATAGGTAGGGTTGTGTTTTTTTTCTGTGTGCATTACTTTGCATGGAGTGACTTTGTGTTGCAGACTTAAAACACATCTTCAGGGTCTTCCTGCCTGTAGGGTGAATTTCACTGGTGGAGAATCACAGAGTTCTGGTTTGTTTGGGATTAAAAATAATAATAATATCCTTCAGTGCAGCTGGGATCCTTAAAGCTCTGGGACTTGACTTGTCTTTTTCACATTGGATAAGCTCTGAGGAGAGAACACTGCAGTGGCAAACCCTTTCTCTGCAGGATGACAGAGAATCTGCCTGTTTTCTCTTAGGTGTGTTTGCTGTTGTCAGGCAGAGGTGGAGTGGCAAGTGTGCAGAGCTGGCTGAGGGTCAGCCTGTGATGCTCCTATGAGCGTGACTGTCCTGCAGGCCCTTGCCCTGCTTTCTGCTCAGGGTGGCAGCTCACCAGCTGGGGCTCATTTCACACCTCAGTATTTCTTTAAAACCCAGTGATTTGGTTTCCTCAGCGCTGGGTTTTATTTATGTTCAATCTTTCTGCAGAAGTTTGATGTCTGTGTGTCTCACGGTGTAGTTTGAAGCCTCCTGAAAATATCTGTATTGTTCCACAGCTCGTGACAGCAGGATGTGTGCAAGCAGAGGAAATGGAGAGCAGTCATGAACTCTCACTGGTGTCAATGCACATGAAACAGAATACACTGTTTGTCTGTGCACCTTGCAGATAGACCAGCAGCAGTGCCACGAGTAGATGCCTCAATAGGAAGCTGTGGTGGTTAAGTCAGGTCTTGTGGTAGGATGTGGGTAGTGCTGTTGATTCACGTTTTTCTTATGTACAGGTTGAGCTGGTGTGGCAAACCTTGCATGTTTCCCCTGAAAGAATGCTGGGTAAAGTGTTGAATTAGAGCAGAAGTAAAGGCTGGATGAAGGCAGAAGGAATGATGCACTTCTGAGCTACGAGTGGTGTTCCTTCTGTTCATCCCTTGGATGCCTGTAATTGCGGTAGTTAGGTTCTTTATTTTTCATCTTCCTCCTAAAATGATGCTGGACTTATTAAAATAAATAAATAAATAGAACAACCATAACAAATAAGAACCCAGGCCGTGTATTAAATCTATTTTTCTCTTGCTGCTTCCTGAGATTTTGGTGCTTTTAATGAGGCGTGTTCACCCTGGTCGTAGGCATTGCTTTGTGTTCTCAAGTTGAAGCAAAACGGAAGAATTATTTCTTTCTTTAAAAAAAGAGGTAGCCTGGAACCTGCTGGTTGCATTCGGGCTGGATGTGAAGCTGTCGGCTCTCCTGCGATCCCCTGCTCCCTGGAAGAGTTCCCTGAGTGTGCTGGAGCGTGAGAGCGGGCAGAAGTGATACAAGCTGTCATTCCCTGGGGCTCTGAGCAGCGCTCAGCGCAGCCCTGCTCTCCGAGCTCCCTTTGCCTGCCCTTCCAGTCATTTCAGAGCTGGTTCTGTTAGCGTGGCTCTGCCTTCACCTGCTAATCTAGTGAGTGCTTTTATGATGGTACTGATGAGTTTCTGGTGCAGTTTGCGGGGCGCAGGCTTCGGTTAATGCACAGCTATTTTGTTACCTCATCTAGAAAGAGCAGCTTCAGAGCATGATTCTGTTTGATTACTGTTGGCCACAGCAACAGGAGATGCTGTGGGTTCTGTCTCTGTTGTGTTTTAAAGGGGCAGTTAAGTGTTGAGGGGACTGATTGGTGGTATTGGGGTCAGGTGGGAAATGCGTGCTGGTGGTTTGATTTATTGGGGACGAGCTATGATAACATCATGGAGGATCCTCAATATGATGTTACTGGTGCTATTTAAATTAAAGACAACATCCTGAAGTATTCCTCTGTCTGTGCAGGTAATAGACATCCCCCCTGCCCTTCCCCAGAAAACAAATAAGTTGGTTTCTGTTGACAAAAGAATGTCTTGAATACCAAAACACTGATGTACCATGGATTTACAGAGCGTGGTCTGAAATGCGGTGATTCCTCGGTGAGGAGTTAACCTGTATTGATGACACTGGAAGTGAGGCTTCTGGAAAGTGTGCCTAAAGCTTTCAGTTTGGGTTGTGTGGTAGCTTATCTCACGAATTTTTTCTTCATTTAAGGTCAGTTTGTGGAGTGTAATTCATATGAAACCGTTAGGGGCGCGGTGCTCTGCTGGTAGGCAGCTGATGCACCTATTTCCACTTTGCATTACCACCCTACGTCACAGTTCTGCTTTGGTGGCTTCTGGAACCCACCTGCTGCAGAGCAAACCTGCCACGTGTCATAGGAAAAGCTCCACATTTAGTGTTTTCTGACACTTTTCAGGTTATGAACAAAATATAACCTCACTCCAACTCACCCCAGGTTTCTTGGGGGTTTATCCTGCAAGTCTCCCGAATTCCGCTGGTGTTACAAACTAAAAGATGTAGGGATTCTGCTTGGTGATGAAGTTGTTCCCAAATCTAATTAATTCTTCAGGGAACAGAAGCAGGGCAGGCTTGGGTTGTAACACGTAGCTCTGTGATACTGCTTTCCTCTTCCTGTGTCTGTGCTAGTTCAGGATAAAGCAGACGTTTGAAGTGCCTTATGTCCTCTTGTGAGATCTCCTGGATTCTTCCAGGGGATGACTACACTGTTTGCTAGTGAGGGTGCAGGCCCAGTATCCCCTCTGTATGACACAATTGGGCTGCTGACAAAAAAAAAAAATCCTTGGCTTTCTTTTCCCCTCCTCCTTTCATCTGCAGTGTTTTGCTATTTGTTTCCTCCCGGTGTTGCTAATGCTAGTGTTCATGCAGACACATGGTGAGACAGATTAGGAAGCTGATCCAGCTGAAAACGAACCCATTTTAGGAAGGGAGTGGGAAAGGATTTGTTTGGGGAGTGTTTTCTGGTAAATGCTGGCACAGGCAGGCAGTATGAATGCGGGGAGGGAAAGATGCTGCTGCTTCTGCAACAGCCTGTGCTTACGCTGGATTAAAGTGGCTCTGGGCCCACACCCGCGGTCATTGTTGTAAGTTGGCTGGCAGTAATCTCTGCTGGAGGATGCCAAGCTCCTCTCATCCCCGCTTTTGAACCTACATGTGAGCACTGCTGCCTTTCTTGCCTCAGCTCCCGTTGGGCTCCAGCAGTTGTTGTCAGTCTGCAAAATGGAGACGTGCTGCAGTGCTGAGTTCACCCCTCTGCTCTCAGCCATTCAGGGCAGCAGCTGACCCACATCCTGGTGACAAGTACTTGTGAAGTTCAGGCTGATTTGTTTCTCTTGTTTGTTTCCCTAGGTGATTTCTCTGGTCAGCTTTTAGCTTATTTGAGTCTTGGTCCAATATTCATTATTGTTGGCTTTGTAACACTCATCATATTCAAGAGAGAGCTTCACACGGTGAGTTTTTTCTCTCCCTTCCCAGCTTCTCCTTACGACAGAAATGTTGTCATTTGTGACATGGTGCTCCTGTTTTCACACTTTTGCTCTCTATAAACAGGAAAAAAAAAAGCTTAGGTAAGGTGCTCTGCTGTCAGCAGCAGAAGATGCTATCGTTTGTTAAGGTTAAAGGATTAGTCTTTGATGTTCTGTTACTCTGTGCTATGTTTTAGCCAGATCTGTGCACAAACATCAATGAGAGAGATCTGAGATTCAGTGCTTTTTCATGGTGGGATATAGTAGTATTTTACCTTGATCCAAAATCCATTAGGGTCATAGCATTGGCAGGGTTTGCAAGATGGATCATGTGCAGGAAATAGTGTCTGACTCAGTAGGATGTGCTTTCTTTGAACAGCACGGAGGCACAAAATAAGATTCAAAATAAAACCTACAAATTCCTGCAGGACTGGATCTGTCTCAGGGCTGCTTCCCAGCTGTGCACTGAATAACGGGGACAGAAGAGACTCTCACTTCTGTCCCAGTGAGCAATAAAGGACTCTTCAGTAGTGCTTTGTCTGCTCTGGCAGGTGGTTGGGAGTCAGTGTCATGGATAAATGCTCTTCAGGAGGTATGAAACACGTGGAAAATTTGCCCTTAGTAAACAGATAAAATGGGGCCACTGAAAGGATTTTGGCAGCAGGTTCCTGATACAAGGCCATGGTGTCATGGGAACCAGTGGCTCAGGGGACCAGGGAGTGGGACATCTAGGTTCCTGAGCTGAAGGAAAGACAGCTGTTAAATTTAGACAATCCAACTTCTTTTCTTTTGCTGCCCCAAGGCTGAACGTAATCTAAAGTAACTATTGTCTGAAAATTAGCAGGTTTTTTGAGTGCACTGACTTGTTAGATATTGGTGATGCAGCAAGGGCTGAGATTGGTTCCCAGTTCATGTGAACAGTCACCTCTGAGGTGGTGTGAGGCACCAGCTGCCCACAGATCAGGACATAGAGTGGGAAACTCAAGTAGGACTGAGTGGTGAGAAGTCAATGTCACCACCAGCTGGGAACTTTGTCACAGCAATAGGACTTAAGCTAGAGGGGCTGTATGAAATCGTAGTGATCTTAGGGGTCTTTTTCACCCTTCAAGTCTGACCGTCAACCCGTCACTCCTGCTAATGGGCTGTGTGATAAGAAAAACAGCAATTGCTGCCAGTCTGTCCCAGTTCAGAATGTGACTTCATTTTAGACTGAAGGCAGCAGCTTCGGGATGAAAGCATTCATAGAGGGGAAAAGCCAGAAAGCCTAAAAAACTGCTCTTTGAGCTAATTGCCCGAATAATGGTGTGTGTGCTCCCCCTGTTGGCTGAATGTGACAGACAATCCCTTGGAACTTGGCTTTGTTAAAAAGTATTACTGTCTGTGCTTGCTGCTGGGAGTATGCAAACGTTTTTGCTGTACAAGTGTCATTTTTTTGTCGTTTTGTCCTCCGTGAATTATCTGCTGAAAAGCTTTGTATGCGCAACATGTTGTCAGATACACAAAGGAGACTGAAAAATAAATGCTTTTCTTCCTCAGCTAGAGTATTGTGGAGCTGTTGGTTGTAATACTGGTAGTCAAAAAAGAAAATTAGAAATGCATGACTTGGGGGTTTCTCGACAGAGAGAACCTGGTAAGTAGATGAATCTTTTTAAATAGGATGACACAGTTGTCTTGCCTTCACAGATCTCTTTCTTGGGAGGGCTGGCTTTCAACGAGGGAGTGAACTGGTTAATAAAAAATGTTATCCGGGAGCCACGGCCCTGTGAAGGTACAGTACAGCCCACTGCTGTCATGGGATCGGTTGACCTGGAGTGGAATGATAACTGTGGGGTGTTAGAAGGTGCTTTTCTGTTTGCCTCGTGTTGGCTTTGGATGTTTGGGTGCAAGAAGGCTGGCAGAGATGTGTCCTGTGAACCTGTGTGCGCAGACTCCAGTGGAGTTGTTTGGCTTTACCTTTGGAGTGTTCCTGTTGCCATGTACAGAGCAGACCTTGACCATACTCTTTCTTCTTCTCTTCCCAGAAGCCCATTCAACAGTGACCACAAAATATGGGATGCCGTCCAGCCACTCCCAGTTCATGTGGTTTTTCTCTGTCTATTCATTTCTGTTCCTTTATTTAAGGTAAAAAAAATCAGTATCAGGTTTTGGCTGTTAATATGTTGAAACACCTCCAATAGGTGGCTTCCTTGCTGTGCGCTGCTTCAGCACACAGTGGAGTTAAATCTGAGGCCCTCCACAATTTGCTGTGGCCAGAGTGGATGAAGTGTTTCTATTGGAATGTAGGACTGTGGTTACCACTGCTGCAAAGGGAAGGGTAGGGGTGGGCTTCCTGATGCCTGTCTGTGTACAGGTCTCCTAATTTGCTTTTTATAAGCCGTGATGATCCATCAGTGTGAGGGAAGGGGAGGGTGGTGAATAGAGAGGAGGAAAGAAGAGCTGCTTTCCCATGTATCTGCTCAGTTTTGTCATTGGGGTTGTCTGTGGTCTCAGGTAATACCTCTTGCCCACTTGCATGACCTTTTAGTCCATCTCCCATACCAAGTACTGTCTTTTTGCGCTGTGCTGTTCTGAAAATCTTGCTGGGCATGGCTCTGTCCTGTGGCTCCAAGTGTGAAGGGCAAAATTCATTGTTCATTCTGGCTCTATGGGCAATGGAGGACTCTGAGGTCTTGGCTCCTTGTTGCATATGCTCAGCATGTGCCTTTCACATCCGTTGTGGTAATTGTGAGCATTCTGCCTTCCATCACAGCAATCCCTGAAAATAGTTGGAGAGAGAAGTATGGCTTTCTGGCTTCTGTGTAACTGCTGCCAGTGGGACAGACTGATGCTGGGATGATACTGAGCCGCCCATCACCCCTTGGAGCAGAGCTTTCCTAGGGTTTCAGAAGTAGTGAGAGTAGTTACAAGGACTCCTCAGCTTCCTGCCACTGTGCTAATGGCTCTCCATCTCTTTCAGAATGCACCAAACAAACAATGCGAGGTTTCTGGATTTACTATGGCGACATGTGCTGTCCATCTGCCTCGTCACAGTGGCTTTGCTAGTCTCATATAGTAGGTATGGAGCAATTGTTTGTCTTATGCTCTCATACACCCCTGTGGCTTTTAACAGCCCGCAGACCTGTCCTTCTTTGTCCCTTGTTTCTGATGTAATTCTCTACGACTGCACTGTGCAAGTGAGAGAGAGCTTTGTGGAAGTTGCTGCGTTGCCATGAGCCCCTTCAAATAACAAAACAAAGGTGCTACGTGTGTGGTGCTTCCCAGATGCATTTATGAAACCTGAGATCACCTGAGCCTGTGCCCAGCTCCCTGCTGGCTCCATTGCCATGCTCCAGCCTCACTGCCTAGCCCTCTTTCCAGCACTAATCATGAAAGCATTGCACCATGGCTTGGCACACCAGCATCTGCAGCACGTGGGTTGCTACAGTGGGTCAAACTGTTTGTTTTGCTTGAGCATTAGCTACAGACACTTACAGCTGTTTGACTTGCAAGATTTAGTTATGTTAACATGACAAGTAATGAAAGCGAAGTGTTGATAATGATTTACTTTTTTCCTTTAACAAATAATACAATGAGCTCCAGTGGGTGGAAACAGACAGATTCAGGCTGGAAATAAGGCTGTATCTTCCACAGAGAAGTAGTTTGGACAGTTGACTGCATACTAGAGCTGCCTCCTTATTACTGGTTACTTTTAAATTTCAATTCATTGAAATTTCATGACAGTTTCATGAAAGATGTGTGGTCTAATTCAAATAAAGATTAACTTGAGGAAATCTTTCTGCAAAACAGGTCAACTAAGGTGATCTTAATGGCTGCATGCATGGGGGAAGAAGAATTTTGAGTGTGATTCATGTAGGCTGTGTGCAGGGGTAACTTTAGGAACCTTTAATACAGCCTTCTGGTTGGTTGCAGCTGCAGTAGGTGCTCTGTAGTTGTGCAGCCTGTGTGTTGTCACACTTGAGTGCTGCAAAATTAAGACAAAAATGCCGTCTGTTTTAAGTCTTTAAGCTCCAGCCTTGGTGGCTTGAAGGGGACTTCTGCTGCTGGCTTTGGAAAATCTCACGTGGGAACTACTGTGGCAGTTCTTCAGCTCATCGTGGTGATACGTGGTGAATTATTCAGTTAAGCTCAAAGTAGAAATGCTGTAAGCTGAATCTGCTGCAGCAGAGGAGGCACAGTTTGTATTCCAGCTTTTCTGACTTTTTTTTGGTCAACTTTTTAATGAAAAATGAAGTAAAATATCCACTTCTGACATCTGGAGGATAACTTCCTCAGAACTTGAGAGAGTCCAGCCTTGAGTCACGCCAACTCTTGCTTTAATGCCTGTCTGGTGACTTTTTTCTTCCACTGCAGGGTTTATTTGCTTTACCACACCTGGAGCCAAGTCTTATATGGAGGTGTGGCAGGAAGCGTTATGGCCATAGCCTGGTTTGCCTTCACACAAGAGATACTAACTCCTCTCTTCCCAAGGATAGCTGCATGGTGAGTCTCTATTCTGCGAGCCTTTTTTTTAGATTGCCACTGTGCTCATTTAATGAGTTTCTTGAAATGAGTTGATTACTCAGTAAAGAACAACTCCCTGGTACAAAACAAAAAAGTATAAAAATTGTATCTTGCATGTGAAGGAAAAATGCAAAGATACTTCAGTCTCTAAAACTGTTGTAGCTGTATAAGCCCTGTCTTTATGGGCTGATCAAACTCCTGTGAACTATGTTATAAGTATTAGATAATGGGAATTCCTGGGTTCTGTTCCAGCTTTGATGGCTTTGTTGTACAGCTGTATAACATGTTCTTCTGTGTTTTCTTCTGCATGTCTATACAAAAGATCACGTATGGATGGGGGAGAGAGGACATTTAAGAAACACATTTGTAAGGCCCCTCTAAAATTGTGGGTTGTGGCAGAGTATTGGTTAAGAAGTAGCTTTTCATATCATAGAATGGTTTGGGAAGGAAGGGACCTTAAAGCCCCCCCCAGTTCCAACCCCTGTTATGGGTTGGGTGTCACCCACCAGCTCAGGCTGCCCAGGGCCCCATCCAGCCTGGCCTTGGGCACCTCCAGGGACAAAGCCTCCATAACTTCTTTGAGCAACTTCTTAATCAGTGTAACAACCAAGTGAGATTACAAAGCCATTTAAACTTAATATAGTCCAAAAATATATAAGGAAAGAAAAAACAATATTATTTCCTTTGATTGAATTTAACAAGGAGCCTTCTTCCCAGACTTGAAGGATAATAGAATAGCAGTGTTATGTTCGAACCAGTTTTTATGCTGTGTCGTTATGTATTAGGGTTGTTTTGTTTTGGTATTCTGATCAAAATCGAGGTAGGGAAAGAACCTAACTTCTCCACTTTCTACCACCTTGTCTATTTTCAGGCCCATTTCAGAGTTCTTTTTAATCCGAGACACCAGCCTCATTCCTAACATCCTGTGGTTTGAATATACAGTCACAAGAGCAGAAGCAAGGTAAGTGATCTGAGGTGAAGGAGCAAGAGCTGTAGCTGGCTTGACTTGAGGTGCAGTTCTTATCTATTAGAAAATAATGGCTGCTGTGGAAGGAGTAATGTAAGAAACCCCAAGTTGTGGGTAGCTACTGCAGGTGGAAGGTGGGTCTGCTGGGGAGATTAACGTTTAATTTATGGAGTTATTTCAACTTTCCAGCCCATGTTCCTTGCAAACAGGTGTCTTTAATCTTGCATCTGTGTGTGAGCTTGTGCACACTCAGAACATGGTGGCTTTTGTAGGACTGTAGAGAATAGGAAGGACTGATCTCCCTGCAGAGTGTGATGGGGGCAGCTTTATTCTTGTATGGAGCTATGCAGAGCCTTGTTTTAATCCTTCTGTCTTTCACCCACTGGTTTGCCTCTCTCACCTTTGCTCTGTGTTGGTGTTGCAGAAACAGACAGCGCAAGCTGGGTACGAAGCTCCAGTGACTCAGGAGGTGTGGGGACCAGAGTGTGCGTTTTAACAGAGACAGACAAGAGCAGAGACCTGGGAGCAGCAAGGAGCCTTTAAACAGACGGACCAAAGGAACAGGCAGGGACCATACCCAAAACCTGAAAGCCTTTGCTCTGCTTTAGCAGCTAGCTGGATGCTCCCTGATGCATGTGGGACCGTGCAGGAGTAGAAACTCATTTTCAACACAGATGCACATTGCCGGTTGGAATGTACCATCATGTCTACGTCAGGGGAAGGGGGAGAAAATGCCTGGTGTCACGTTTGGGGGAGGGAAAACCAAAAATGAATCATTTCTGTGACTTTTTTCTTTTTTTTTTTTTTCTTTAGCATGAAATATACACACTATTTATTTATTTTTTTTTAAATGGAGCTATTGTTTTTGGGGTGGGAGAGGCCTTGTGTATTTTGTTTTGCTTTTTTGTTTGGGGTTTTTCATTTTGGAAGAAGATGACAAACCTAATCTCCAGTTGATCATGGTTAATTAGGGCTTTTAGTTTTTAAACATTTCTCAGGAGGGAGGGGAACTGAGATGGTGTGACCAAGGTGGAAGGGAGAAGAAGGTTTTTTCCCTTTCTATAACTAGCCTGGGTGATCAAAATCAATTCCAACTGCACTTTGTACAGATAGAAAGTACTAAAGATTTTAATTTTTTTTTTTAAACACTAGTGATGATTCTGTGGGGAAGCCTGCACGGATTCTGTTAAGGGGAGTGTGTGTGTGTAAAACAAAGGAAAACTGAAATACACTGATATTATTTTTTTTTTTCCACTGTTGCTCCTGGTGTGTAATTAGCAAGGGTGTCTTTCTCAGAATCTCTTCTAGGTGGCAAGGTTACCATACATATCTCATGTTTATTTCATCTCTTCCTTTATTCTTTTATTACCTCAGGGTTGTTGGGATCTGTACAGCGTCTGTTGTTGTACTTGGTGTGCTACTGATGGCACTAGAAAGCCATTGGTTATAAGCAATGCTACGCTCCAGTAAGAGTCAGCCCAAAGCCTTACAAAATTCAGTTGCTAGTTTCTGTTTTAAGCACTGGATTTTTTTTTTTAATTATTATTTGTTTTTGTTAAAAGAGAAGGATTTTAAAGATGAACAAGATGACAACTGTAGACAAATAAGGTGAACAACTAATAGCTAGCTCAGCTGCTGTGTGAATTTTTTAAAGAGTCCTGTTGGAATCCAATTGTGAACTCAAGTAGTGAACTTACTCTAGCAGATATTCCTGCCAGTTTTTATGGTGGGTTGCTCGGGGTTCAGCAGGAGTAACCTTGCATACCAAACTCCTACAAACAAGTTTTGTTTTCCTTCCTTCTTCCATTGGATTCTTTGTTTGGCTAGTCAGCTCTCTGGGTGCTGTGTCTCTGTGGGAGTGTGCCTGCCATCTGTGTGTGCTGGTGATGCCTATGACTTCAGCCATCTGTGAGTTAACCTGGCAAGGGCTATACTCAACGTGCTTCAGGGCTGTGCATGGACACTTTTTGTATTTCTAGTATATAATGCAGCAGTTCAAGTGTAAGTACAGAGAAATATTTATTCAAAGCACAATTGACTTGAACTTTCACAGATAAAGGACAGCTTCTGAACTGGCTCAAAGGTCATCGGTGTGCCTTCGATGCAGTCATGTGAGCAGAGGTAAAATGACTGTCACATCTCAGTCTTGCTGCCTATTTTAATATCTTCACTTTAAACAGACTCCTGCATTATAAAGCTGCTTGAAGTGAGATGTTTCTGTTCATCTTGAATTTTTGTTTTTATTTTTTTTAAGTTTTCATCTGTGCCTGTTGCCATAGGAATTTGTGTGTTCGTATGGAGTGGGAGTTGGCTGCTGTAGAAACTGTTGAACAACCAGAGTATTAACTGTAGAGTAGAAATTAGCAATCCTGATTTAATTCAGGAATGAAGCCATTTAAATTTCTCTTTCTAGGTAGCTTTGTGTAGTGAACTAATTGTTTTTCAGTTGCGTTGAGTCAGGTTTAAGAGCTGTTCTAACTTTTTGCGTAACACGAGCGGTCCTGTTTCTCTCACCATCTGAAGGACCTGAGCACTAGATCTGCTTTGAAGGTGCACCCAAATAAAGAGGCATTATACAGCTTTCATGAGAACATGGAATTGGACTTGCTGTATTAAAATTAGGATAGAACATCACGTAAGAGATGTAACATAGTGGTATCTTATGAATGAGTCTGAAAGCTGGTACTAATCACTTATGACTTACTGTTTTATTTTTTTCTTTGCATCACTTAGAAGTTAACTTACAAAGCCAGAAGGGGGATCACAGGTTCTTCCCTAAGGAAAAGGCTGAAAAGTGCTTAAGGAGCAGATAGCACTTCTTCAGTTTCTTGTCAGCTGAAAGCCAGCTGGCAAAACTGCGTGGAAGCAGCAGTTGAACTAGAGAAGGGATTACATGTCCTCATAGAGAGCAGTACTGTGTACAAAGCTGTTCCTCTTCATGTTGCCTTCAAACCCAAGCTTCCTGCGGTAAAGCTTAGCAGTCTGACAGGGAGAAGAGCTCTCATAAGACACTGTAATAGACTGTGTTCTGTGATTTGTTTGTAATCTGCATCTTCCACCTACTCTTGCTGTACCTTTCCAGAAGTCTTTTCAATACTTGATGGTAGAAATTTGTTAGCAATCCCATGGATTTTCTTAACTAAATGGTGCTGTGCAGGAAAAAGATTCAAGCTCTGCCTTACTCTAAACTTGTATGAAGTCTCCTGCCACTAGTTTTCTGAAACAAAAATACTTCCTTTGGAATACATGGCTTTGCAAGCAGATGCTTTCACGTTCCTCCCCTGTACTCAAGGGCTGGATGGAGATTCTAAGACAATAAAAGGAAGGTGACAGAACATCATGGTTCGCTGTTCTTGCTGTCCCCACTTGTGAGCATTCTCCTGTAAGGGCAGTACTGTAACTTCTGCAGTACTGAAGGAGATTTAAGTATTTTCGTAGCATTTACTTGTTTATTGTGTTTCAGTTTATTTGAAGAACATTTTAAAACTGCACGACATGAATTACATTATCAAAACATAACTTAATACAGCTAACCAGCAAAGCATGCAAACACTACCAGGCTGTATCATAAATTGCACTTAAACCCCAGGAGTTTGTTGAATGTTCTCAGTCTATGCGTTTCTTTATTTGCTCCAAATCAGTAGTTTTCCCAGAAGTTATGTTTCTCGTACTGAATGCATCTTTAAGACTATCGACATCTCTCACTAAAGCAATCAGACAATCAAAAACAGAGGAGAACAGTATTCAGTAAGTTTACACCTGAAAAACTGAAGGTATGAATTGGAATACTATCACATTTTAGAACCTGCACAATAAAATGTTTGTTTTTTTTTTAAAGGAGAAACCTTGTAATGATTTCAGCGTCCTTCCAAGCACATCAGAAAACAAGTTTTCATCTGAATTACAGCTCCTTATATCATTAAGGATGTATAAAGTGGTTTAAGAATCTTGTCTTTCAGTGTGATACTCTGCTTCTCGCAGCTGCGCTCTGCTGAAGCTAGTGGGATATCTAGATTTAGATCCAGGAAATATCAGTCCCATCTTCTGAGACAGATTCACAGCAGGGCATTACTTCTGCTCAATCTTTAATAGGCACTTTCATTTGAGGCCCTTTCCTTTCATAAGACAGGAGAAAGGGGCAGCTTACAAGTACTGAAATGACAGTGCTGTAGTATCAGTGGTTCAAGGCATTGCAGATGGGAAAGTAACTCACCCCCAAGTACAGATGTTGATCCAGCATGAGGGGAAGATTACTTTGGCAAAAAAATATATATATATTTTTCAGAGTAAAAAGTATAAAAGTAGCTGTTATTTCAGCAAGGTGTGGTCTTTTATGTAGTATTTACAGTCATTCACTCTCTGATAATACTGCTTATCCTCTTGCAATTTTCAGTCTACCTCACAGCAGAGGAGTAAGAGAGCAGGAATGTGTGTTCACAGGTTGTAGTGCTCCCACTGTTTCTTTAGACTATCGCACTCCATTTAGGATTCTTCCAAAAGATCAACTAAATCCATGTAAATGATGTGAAAGTGGCAGTTCATACAATCACTGGCTGTGCAGGTGAGTTTCAGTTAAATTTTCCGTTGTAAGGTGTATTTAGTTGTATGAATCTTTAAAACAATATCCTTTTAGAAAAAAAATTCCAACAGTTTTGGCTTGTGTCTTTCTCAAAGCAGATGAGAACAATATTTTTCTCTAAACTGATTTAGTGCAAAATTCTTCACGTCTGTTTACCAAGGCACTTTGATCATATCTGTGATCATAAAAGTAGCAATTAGGATCAAATGTTTTCCTCTAACAGTACAGGCCATCAGATTTACAATGCATCTTGTTTACTGTGATGTCCCAACTGTCTTATCTTGAAGGGTGTGCAGGTTAAATATTAAAGTCCTGTTGCTAAAATAGCAGTAGAAACAGTAGAATTCTTCATTAGCATTCAGTTTTACTAAATAAAAATTAAGGGAGCTTGAATTCTGGCAGATTCATTGGAAGTAGTGCTTAGAAAATGTTCCTGTGCAAAAATTGGACATTGATGTTTTCTGTGTAATTTTTTTACTGTCTCAGCTGAATGTGAAAACAGTATTACAAGATCATTCTTTCACATAACAGAGACGGCACAGATCTGAATAACACTGCTGTAAGAAGAAAATTCAAGAGTATCAGAAAAGGTGCAGTATTGTTACTGCAGGAACAATGGCTGCTACAGCAGACAAACAGCTCAAGGTGCCTGTGCATTCTTAGCTTGCTTCCTGCTTTTCAAGCATTTCTGTGTTTTTTAGAAGCAGAATAATATAAAGAAGGGATTTTCTGCAGCTGTTTTTCCTTTGGCGCTAACAGATTGGAATTCTGTGGGCCAAAACCAGAAGTGCATTCTGGAATTCCAGGTCAGAAATATTCCTGTTTATCCACAACTTAGGCCAAACACATTCTGCATAAATATGTGGTTTCTGAAAGTAAGTTATACAACCATGTTAGATTTAACATGGGTGCCCTGAAGAATAGGCATGTGGCCCTTTGACTAGTAAACAGAAGGTCAGCATCTGCTTCTTTTCCTCAGTTGCAAAGTAAAGGTACAGTGGAGCAACTATTCTGCTAAATGCACAGGCAATTCCTTCTCATCTCAATAAATGGTAAGGTACCTAAAGCTGAAGTTCATAAAACCTGTGCAAGACAAGTTTTGTGGAAGCTTTGAAGGAGGAGCTTTACACAGTCTGAAGATGAAGGGCTGGGCCCACAAACAGCAAGCTTAAACAAAAAGCCCAGAACAAAGCAAACAAAGCTGCCTTAGCTTGTAGTGAGTCATTGGGTCAGTGCAATGGAAAAATCTCAGCATCTTAAAGACAGAAGAAGGGAACGTTTCCAGGGCTGCAAAGTATGTAATGATAAGGTGCCTGGGAGGGGTAGCACAGTGCACTCTTAACAAGACTGGATCTGCTCTGACTTCTTTCTCCCCTTTGTTCATTGATGTTTTGCTGGAGTAAAAGAACTCTTCAGACAAGTTGCAAAGATGCTGCTCTCTTCAGATGCCTAAACCAGAAAAAGCCTTAGTCTTGCATTAGTCCCATTGTACAATAAACATTCCCTGCTTTTCCTGGAGAACTACCTTCTTCACCAAATGGATGTAGATACTGGTAAGGACTGTGCTTTCTCTATATTCTGTTACAGTAAGTTCCATAAAAAGATTTTAGTCCTCTTTGAGGACAGGAAGGTGCACTTAGCAGTGATGGGAGAGGACCACTCAGTTCTGCTTTGGCTTTAGACAATGTTTTCTCTTGCCCCAGAGTCTAATATCTGTAGATATTTGATTCTGTCTTGCTGAAAGCAAATGATGCCCTCCTAGATTCCAGTCAGGACAGGCTGTCCCCTCAATCATTTTCTGAGGAATTGGGAACTTCAGTGCATGAAAGACAACCTCTCTTGTGGGGGATTTCACATCGTATTTGCCTCTTACAGTTTGGATTTGGGAGTAGATTGGAGCAAGCTCCTCATGTCTAGCAGTGCTTCTTCAAGATAATGTGCCATGCGAGCTGCATTTGTGTCAGCACAGCTGTTGAATGCTGAAATGGCAAAGTTGATATGTTCATCCATAGGGTTGTAACATATTCCGTAGCCATCTGGAACCACGGGACCAAAACACATCACACAGTCTGTCTTTGCTGGGACCTGTGGAGACAATGTAATTAAACTTCTAACTAGCCAGGCAAAAATACAGCTATCAAATGCTAACTATGTCAACAGTAGAAGAAACTCCTGAAAATGCTCCAAGGAGAACCTTTTGCTCAGCTCCCCTGACCAGCACACACATCTTGGATTGTGATGTGTAGTAGCAGTGTGATTTCTTGTGTCTCTATAAAGGAGAAAACTGATATAAGCTTCTAATAAGTAACAAGCAGAACTGGGTCTTACTGAACAAGAGCACAGCAGATAGCATCTAACTCCAACTGGTACCGTGTGCAGGTAGACACCAAATGCTTTTGGTTATCTCAGCCTTAGTTATGCTTGTGTTTTATGGAGTGGAAAAGGACTGGCAGCTACAGATTAGATCTGCAGCTTTACTGGGACTGGTAGCAGATTTAAAATATTGTGAAGAGATGAGGGAGAAATGTGGGGAAGAAACGCAGTGGTAAAAATGTAGACCACTTCCATCTTTGCTTAAATGAGTCCTACCTGACTGGTTGAAAGATTGAAGTGCATTGCAACAGCATATGCTGTGTCCATGAACAGTTCAGGCATGCTCACTAAATCCTCAATAGCTTGAAGCTTCAGGCCCAAGAGGTGACGGTCTATTGCATTCCCCCTTATTGCCTGTAAGGATGGAAGAGTAGGTGAAAACCTGTCTTGCAGCAAAGTGAATAACACTGTCACCGTTGGGTTAAAGAACAAACCAACAAAAAAACCCCCAAAAAACAAAAAACAAAACCTTCCTAAGTATCTATACATCTACAATGTTAGAGTACTGGATATTGCCCTTAGTGAATCAGTCTCATTTGTAAAGACTGTGGAAATAAACATACTGGTGGAACAGTTCCTGCCTATGTGCTTTCTCTGGTTTAAGGTGTTTTCCTGCAGCTGTGGCATTAATTATTAATTAATTAATTAATAATTAATTAACTATGTCAGTGAAAACAAGCCATTTTGCTATTTGGTTTTTTTCCTATCACAAGGGGCTCTTATACAACTAGTTAAAGAGGAGAAAGCATTCAGGCAGTAGCCTAGAGAGTCAGCTCTATGCAGCAGCATTAACAGGCACATCAATGTGCCACAGAGATAAAGCAGTTTTAGGTCTTGTGTTTTTTTTGTGTTTTTTTTTTTATGAGAACCCTCATTTATTGTGTAAAACCTCAGTGACAGTTGCACAGAGGTCACTTACCATATCTGTGTAGTCCCTGTGGGCCTGGGCAGCTCTCCTCAGCAAGTCTGTTTTCACCTGGTCCTGAAAGGAACATGCACATCTTAAGTTTTTGTTTGTTTGCTTTTTACAGAATAGCTAACCTTGTTTCAACCGTTGCTGTAGGATACAGGTATTTCTGCACTGTGTGTCTATACTAGTGTTAATTTTAAAATGTTGTTGTTTAACTGTGTTATTATTGAGTGGAGTTCTCCATCCATCAGTAGTAAAACTTAAAAGTGGCTTAAACTATTAGGAAGGAGGGAGATGATCCCTTTTGGGAGAATTAGAAACATCCACATGTTGTTTCCCTAGCTTTCAATACACTTGAAAAGAAAGCTCAATTAAATCCAAGGTGAGTATTCCAAGATAGCTTTTAGCTCAACTTGATATCAGGTGCAGTTCTGTAAAGCTGAAGAAAGCAGACATAGTCAAATAAGCATCTTTCCCTTATTTTCTGGTATGGACTCCTCTCATGCTACTTCTCTGAAATCCTCACCGATTTGTCAGGGCTGTCCATGGATTGTACAAACTTAAGAGACTCAATAGAAGCAGAGCGGATGGTGTCTGTGCGGCCCAAACGGAACATCCTTAGTGAGGCACTCTCATACGTGGGACAGGCATGGCCGTACATCCTGGGAGATGGGGAAGAGTCAAGCTCACGTATTTGAGTCTGAAGGTGGGGAGGATGCAGAGCTACCTGTTGGTGGTCTTACCTGTAATATGCTAGCTGCAAGGCCAGCTGGATAAAAGCATCAGGGCTTATCTTCTCTGACTTGGGGAAGGCTTTCCCATATTGATGAAAGACCATCACTTTGATATCCAAGTCTTCGACCATACTGCAAGGAAAGAGAGAGGAAGTGTTCCTTCATCTGCTGCTTGTTTTTGAAACATAAGTGTATGAACTTGGCTTTCCTGAGGCTGAGAAGGAACAGGCTACTCGGATCTATGTAGGGACTAACAGCTTCATCACACTCAGGCTTGCTTAGATGTCAATGTGGCGGTGAGCTTTTTTTGTCACTGCTGAAAATCTACACTGAGTTAAATGGGCTTATGTTTGTGTGTATACTCCAGTGTCCCTAGCTGAATCTGCTGAAGCTTTGGTCTTTCTTAGCAGAAGTGGAATGGATAAACAACTGCCCCTTTTCCATACTTTTCCATACCTTTGAGTTTGCTCTTAGCAGGTGGCTTTAGTGTGCTTTTCAGCTAAGCTCAATGTTGACCCAATAAGTCACTGGAAAAACTCCCTAGCAGCAGTGGGAGAAGGCTGATGTGTTTGAAATGGGGAATTAAACCTTCAGTCACCCACCAGAACGTCTCCAGTGCTTTGTACTTACATGTTAAGGTTCTGTTTTGCCTTCTGTATGTCATTCTTGATTTCTGGAGTTATGTTAAACCGCAGCTTCTTGGGCATTGGCAAAGGAATCATTGGTGATCTTACCAGCTCAGGTTTCTTCCTGCTTAGAGAAATGATATGTTTAATCAGTCCTTTGACACAAGACTCAGCTAAATGTAGTGGAACTGGGCAGAAATGCACAGAAGATTTGCCAAGTGCTGAAAACTCTTCACAGTGCCATTACAATGATTTTTGGAGAGTATGAGTGAAATCTCTTTAGTGCCTCCTGCTCAAAAGGAACACCCCTTCAAGGCAAAAGTCCCGCTAACTCTGAAGAGTAACATTCCCTAAAAATGGAAGCAGTGTGAGCTAGCCTGCTCAATTCCCATTATAAATGTAAGAAAAGCCATCACTAATCAGCATACGATACCCTTCCTCAAGAATAAATTCTTGGTGGAGCAGTGAAGAGGTGTGCTCTTGGGGAAACAAGTGCCTTTATTTCAAAAGCTGAGGAAAAGGAGATCAGGCAAGACTCACGTGTATTCCACAATGTGATCCAGAAGAGCAACGATGGGTGGACCTTCTGAGGGAGCGTGCTCATATACCAAACCACAGGAGCCATCTTCAGCAATGATGAACTGTGAGAGATCAGGAAGGAAAGTACAGAAGAAAAATGACTGGCATATGAAGCATGAGCTATCTAGAGAGAGGTGTTAGTACCTCACTGCTCTGTAACAGACTGGACAGCAATCCTATTCCTGCATGCTTCAAAGGTGATACACAGAAGTCTTTCAGCAGGCCTAGAAAGATCTAATACTACTGTCAAGAGTTTTGAAAAATTAGCTAGATAAAAGTGTGCCTGATAGCTATATTGGTGTGCTCAGTGCCCTGGCAATACAGAGTGGTTCAATGGGTTTGATTTTTTTTTTCAGTTGCACATGTAATACAGGAATAATATCACCATGTGCTGACTTAGCCTTACTTTTCCATTACCTGAAACATCTCAGCTTTATCCCATCAAGGAAGAGTTCCAAATAGCAACAAAACTGAAAATGTGAAGACCTCAGCAGAGATGACAGTCTTTTAAAGAACCACAGCTTCGATCTGTGAGCCAGGATAGGCAAACTAATAAATGGGAAGCACAAATAGCAGCTGTTCATGAATGTTCTTGATTGAATGGAGAACTGATCAGAAGGATGCTGTGGGATGGCAGCTGATGCTGGGGGGGGAGTGGGGAGAACAACAAAAAAAGCCTGGGCAGATTCTATCAGAAACTGGAAAAGTGACAAGCCTAGGGAAAATAAAAGAAACAGACCTCCCTATGTTTGGGCTGCCTCCAAGCAGACAAGGCATTGTTCACTGCAGGCAGAAAATTGATTTACAAGGAACACAAAGAACAGCTACACTTAGTAAGCGTGGGCAGAAGCAGTAAAAGAAATGCAAAGTCCCTGAAGCAAGAATGAGTGCTTGAGTTGACAGCAAGGGAAACTGAAGGATCTTACGCTGTCAGCTTCCATAGCTTATCTCCTCTGTTTCTCCACTGTGTTAGAGAAGCTTTCCTGCAAAAGGTGTCTTGGATTGCTTGGCCCCTTCTAGTCTCAGGAAGAGCTGAGACTCGTATTCAGAATCTTTTGAGATCAGCACTTACTTGAAGGGTTTTGTCAAACCATCGGTTCCCACTGTTCCAGCGACTGCCTCCACCATGCAGCATCTGAGCGGCCACACGACTCTTGTAGATGTCCTCAGACACCCGTGGCATTGGTGCATCAAGGCAGACAGTGCAAATGCTCTTCTCAATTGTACGTACAGATTCCTTGTTGGTCTTATCTGGGGGAGAAAGGGGACAAAAAATGAGAAAGGGGAATTGAAAAGCCTTTGAGTGGAAAGAGACTGAAAGAGACTTGAAAGAGAAGGTTTGTAGGACGCAGTGTTGGATCCCTATGGTATATTGATGTAATATTTATTATTTAGGGGTGTAAAGTGATAGCAGCTGGGTTAAAGATGAATGTATATTGTTCCTTCCTTTTCTCAGGCTGGATGGGTCCTGGGCATCCTGATGCAGTGGGTGGCAACCAGCCCCAGCAGGGGTTGGAACTGGATTATCTGTAAGGTTCCTTCCAACTGAAACCATTCTATGATCTGCAGTTCTTACAACCCAACAAACTCCAGGATTTCAGGTCTAATTCACCAAACTTCAGCTTTCACTCATGTACCTTCTACAACAGATAAAGAAAGCAACAGTTTGCAATGAAATCCAGTTGCTGCTTTGGGGTGGGAAGTTCGTGTACGTGCTTCCAAAAGCTTTCCAAAGGAAAGAATTGAGCAGAGCACAGTGGTGAGGTTGGTATTCAAACATTTGTAGAGTTTGTTAGCACTTGGATGCTGTACACACCTTTCAGAAGGTTGTTGTAAGCTTTTGCCCAGCTGTTTCGGTGGTTGGTGGTGAGGATTCCAATAGGTTCTTTGTTTGTTTGGAGGGAGGTGTTCCAGATCTTCTCCAGCTGAATAAAGAGCTGGTCAGTGGTAAGGGGGCTGCCGTCACTGTTATACACATCCAGCTCAAAGAACTGAAGATGAGAACAGACAAGGACATAGGAAATGAAAGAAGACCTTAATTATCCAGCCTCCAAAAGAACGAGCAACCACTCTAAAGAGGTAAGACCTGATCAAAGAACTCAGTTTGAAAGCAGACCTTTGAAGGGCATTCAGAACTGACAGACCAACCAAATCCTACTTTCCTTGTAGGACATAAATACAGTCCAGGTTTTCAGAAGGCTGAAAGCCATGATAATGAGGGCCAAAACACAAGGATTTTCTACTTCCTAGATTTGCCTACAGTGATAGAATTTGTTACTGATTTCCACTTGTTATTTCCAACTTGAGCCCCAGTCTTCTCAGTCTGGGCTTTGAGAGACAGGAGTTACAGGGACAAGAAAAAGAGGTTTCTGCCTCATCCCTTGCTTACACAGGTCCATCCCAGCTGTTGTTCAGCTAAAGCCAAAGGGAATAAAGGAAGCAGGAGTGAATCTCTGCTGAGGCAAACCTTGTGGACAGAGTTTCTGCTCCATTTTCTCTAGCAGCACAGCTTACTGAAAGAGACACGTGCATCTAAACAAACCTCCTTGAAAGTCCAGGAGCTGCTGTTACCTGGAAGTTGTGAACCACTGTGATGTGTCTGGATTGCTTCTTGCCCTTGGCATAGTTGACAATGGAGTCCCGCTTAGGCCCAGGAATGCGGCAGGATGAAAGGATCTGGTAGTACTGGTTCATGCAGAGGGGCTTCCCACCCATGTACTCCACTGGGAGGGTCTCACTAAAGATATATCAAGGTATGGAAGAGAAAATATAGCAGTGAGAGGGCCTGCTTTCCTCACACAAGACAGACACAAGACAGCCACCGCGCAGTCACTATCACCTCCAGCAAAACCTAAACATGTGTGCTGATGGTATAAAAAAAAAAAGGGGCTCATCTTTTCCCATTCCTGCTGTGTTAGCTATCTGCTAAGCTGAATTAAGAGCTTGATAATACTGGGAGATGTATTGTTTTCAGTAAAACAGCAGAAGGAAGTTTTCAGCTTTGATCTAGTGGGCTAGCTATGATTCATCAGCTAAGACTGAGCCTCAATCGACCACGTTAGCAGTGTATTCCCACTACCCTTTCCATGGTTGGCCCCGAGCCTTGTCTGAGTTTGGATGTAAAGGTATGATGTTGGTTATGTTGTTGGCAGATGCTATTTTGGGAACATAAATAAGGTATATTCAGTTGGTGCTTAGAAAAGAAGGAGTAGGGAGGAACAAGTCTCTCTAAGATTAGCTGGAAGATGAGCAACACCAGAAACACAAAAGGAGAGAGACAAATTCCTGCAGCCTGAGCTGTAACTTGTTCTGTGGGCAAACAGAAGTATGCAACTCCACAAGACTGTCTGGCTCAATCCCTCTAAACATGTACGCATGCCAACTAGAGCATTAAGGTAAACAAAGAACATGAAGAAAGTAAACTTGTTCTTTAGCAGTGGTAACCCTGGCAGTTAGCAGCAATGCTGATTACAGTATCCCTTCAAATATGTGCTGTTATCTGTAAGCTTTTTATTTGGAAGGGAGATTTACTGACTAGGCTCAGCCTCTCTATGACAGTAAGGAACACCTGAGAAGTCATAAAGGTTGCTAACTCACTTGTCAATCATGGTCTTGAAATCCAGGATGCCCTCGATCAGCTTTGCAGCAAACCTGGAAAAATATCAAATGTAACAAATTGAGATTCCAACTCAGAGCACCTGGGGCAGAGAGGCTAGCTAAGGAAGAGGAGTAGCAGAGCCTTCTCTCTGCTCTGTAGAAGTTCATCCATTCTGCCAAGCCCCTGTTGTGTCCATCTCTGGTTAGCTGATACAGCCACTCTGGGGTTGTGATTTCAGATTGCTGGATAGTCCAGCCGTTTAGCACTTTAAAAAAAAATTATTATTATTATATAACAAAGGAATTCTGGACAACTCTCAAGATAGGGTGTAGTCTGAATATATAAATAACCCTTGAAAAGCAGTATTTTCTACTGCTGTGTTATGATTTTTGTCCCATCCAAGTTTTAACATTAAAACAACATGAAGGAGACTTCTGCCCTTCCCTGACCAGAGGCCAGCTCTGAGTTTCAAGCTAAGCTGCAGCTGTATATCTCTGTATTGAGGACTCATCAATGCTCATCTAGTTCCTACCCGCTTCATGCTCTGCTGCTAATGCAGCTCTAAGAGCACTCCTTTGGCAATGAAGGATCTGAAACAAATGCAGGCATGCTGCATACTGACACTGAGGTTATGTTCACTAGGATCAACAGAAACAGTTCCTAGCAGGCAGGGAGCAGGCACATCACACTGCTTTGCTTGGGAGTGACAAATTGGCCTTTTCTGACCTGGGAGCTCTCAACCACGAGTGGGAGGAAAGAGGCAGGAGGTCACTATGACAAGAGGCTGCAGTCAGCTGAACTTCAAAGGCTTTAAAGTAGTAGCAGCATTTGGCATCTGCATGCAGTGTCATCCAGATTTGCTCAACCTCCCCATCCCTAGTAAAGATTAAAGTGATTCCAAGAACCTAAGGGCTGTTAAACAAACACAGCACGTGTCTTCCAAAGTAGTTTTCAGTGAAAATTTCCCAGCCTTACTGAAAAATCTGAGGAAGTAAAACAGCCAAGAAACAGAAACGAGAGAGTCGTTTCTGAGAGGAAACACCCTGGGAGCAGAGCTAGGGCTTCAGGGGAAAAGCTTTATTAGCTGACTTGTTTCCAGTCCGTGTCGACAGACTGAGGACTAAAGAACACTTTCTAAACTTGCTTTCTGATTTCTGAAGCTTTAGTTTCAAGCTACGCTGTCAAACTTCTTTATGCAGTCACAAAATAGACACTTTTTAACTGTATTTTACATGGGTAGTCCAGACTCTCGTGTAGCTGCTCAGTTCCCTGGGTTGGAACAGTGGTAGTACTCCAAATCTTATCTGCTATCCACATAACTTAAAAGTGAATATAAGCAAAACTTTTCAGAGATGTTTGTGTAATTTTTTATTGTCCTTGTAAGGCTCACCCTCTGTACTCCTGGTCAGGTGTATCCAAGGAGCAGATACACCTGACAGCAGCAGTGCTCCCCTGGTTGGTACTTCTCATCTGCAGGGAGCAGCAGTAACTGGGGAAAAGGTAGTCCTGTGTAAAGGTCAGTGCTAAAGTTTTGCAGATGGAGTTTGAAACACACGTTTACAGTGGTGGTTAAAAATTAAAGGGAGTTCACAGGGAAGAGAAGATGTGAACCAGACACTGGTTCAGGAATGAGCAAGAGAATCTGCTGCATATGGGCAGTGGTGGGCTGGTTTTAGCTGTGAGACACTGATGTTCACTGGCAGAAGACAAAGGGCAGGGCAGAACTGCAAAAAGGAGCTGGTCATGGAGACTGGTGACTGCTGGTTTTCCAAACCATAAATGAAATGACAAAACATGAGACAGTCCCTGCAGCAGGTTCCCTTATCCCTCAGCACTAGCAAACTTATACACCTAGGCTAGTCTTTATGCCTCCTTTATTTGCACAGTCTCACTGTCTTCTAGCTTTTAGTGTGTCAGGTATATCCTCACAGTGCCTCCAGTCAGGGAACTGGGTGTCAAGCAAAGACGAACTTAAGTTCTGAGTCCCAGTTCAGTGCCTGAACCACCAGACTCTTCACCTTATAGCCAGGATTTACCTTACAGCCTACCACCCTTTCCTTATCTGTACTGCCCTCTTGCACAGCACGGACAGGATACAGCACGCCAACTATTCCCAGTCACCCTGAACACCCACCCCCCCAGTCCAAAAGAGGTAGCTCATCCCATCTGAAGCCCAAGGGAAGGCAGAAAAGCACTTTACCTGAGCTGCCCTTGTCGATCCTGAAAATCCTGCTTAGGTAAAACCACACCAGGGCTGGAATGAACCACAACTGGCAGGCGATACTCCAGGTAAGCTGTCTTCAACCACCAGTCCGAGAGCTGGTATGGAGAAAGGCAACATGCAGGCACAGCATCTGCTGCTTTCTGACCCAAGCCAAGCTGAATGCTCTTAACACCTTGACTGCAATTCTGCCCCACACTTTGCAACCAGGTTGTTTGGGTTTTATGTTTTGTTTATGGTAGAGGGGCACTGGACTGAAGCACCAGGGGCTCTTGATGTAGGGCTCAAAAAGAAAGTTTCCTTCAACTCCTTAGTGCCAGCTGTGTGACACCAACAAGCTAAGGGCTTCAGCAGCCACAGCCAGGGGCAGTGACTCCCTGTTCTGCTGTAAATCTTTGCTCACCCAAGTCCTGGTGAGGGTTGTGCACATCTCAGGGAAGTCAGCAGCAGGCTGATCGTGAAGACAGTGCCATAAAAACACAGATCCCAGCCGACACTGCAGAGGCATGCATCAGGCCTCTCCCCCCACACAAAGCCTGGGGCCAGAGTCCCAACCTACCCAGTTCTCTGTTTTCTTCGCTCTCCTCTCCAGGCCTTTCTGCAGCCTCTCCCCAACACCTCCTGGCTTGCGGAACTCAGCCACCAGCTCCTGTGTGTGGTTCAGCTCCTCCTCACTGATGATGGGCTGCAGGGTCAGCAGGTAGCGGTCCAGTGTCTGCTGAAGTGGTGGCACGGGGAGATGGGGCAATGCTTCTTGATGAAGTAGAAATCTGCCTGGGATCTTGCCTAAAGCTGTTGGCTTCAGCAGGCCATAGGGCCTGGCCTGTAAAGCACAAAGCAAATGTCGAGACAGAACTTCCCCCTGATGTGCATGGGGTCACAAACAACTTGGATCTGGGAGTCCCCATCCCAGATTCTGAAGATATCTCATCAGGGGAACAGAGCACATGAAGCAATGCAAGGTGCACATCTATGACTGCATGCTCTAGCAATCTCTAATCTCTATATGGTTGTAAGATATTCAGAAAAGCTGCAAGAGAAATCTGATCAATCAGGATCCTGATTCTTATCTCAATATAGGAAACACTGCAAGGATGATAACACATCCTTGCTGTCTGGATGCCTTCTAGCTGAGTATCTCCATGTTTCTCAAGTCAAACTTCAATCCCGTAAGTAAGTCATGAAAGAAACTTAATCTTAGGTAGTCAGAAGCCATTTAATTATTTCTTACTATATACAATAGAATAAGGCCAAAAAATTAAGCAGAGCTCTGTAACAAAACAAATTACACTTTAGGCTTTTGGGAGGTGGGAAGGGGGGCAGATTTAGTCAAGGTGAGCTAAGTCTGAGGCAGGATTAAAACCTCTCTGCTTTGGCCAGGGATGGTCAGGGAAGGACTATCACAAGTGATGGTCAGGGAAGGACTGGCTGTGTTGGTCTTTGGGCAGTGCTTCTTTGTGCTGGTGAACCTCCCAGTTGGTGGAAGCCCCGACAATATTAGGAGAGCCTCTATTCAGTTGTACCAGTATGGAGCTGTTCAAATTATAGGAACCTTTGGAGGGGAATCACTGGGAAGTGTTCGGGAAATTGTGGGTGATGGAATCAGGCTCTGGGGATCAGAGAAGTGAGTGAAAGCCTTAGACAGCATCACACCAGGTGCTTTTCTACAGGAGTCTGGGATGCAAAGTGCCTTTTGCTTTCCTAGGCAATAAGAAAATAAGTGCCCCCATACCTCCCAGCTCCCAGGAGTTAAGCACAGAGAAGAAGAAAGATCTGCAAAGAGACAAAGCTTTCTGCATGGTGCTGAGCCCTCAGAGAAAATGCTCTATGCTCTTTGCAGGACATGATAAGAACCATGTGATCAAGGTTTAGGGAAGGAGGGTTAAAAACAAGAGGAGGGAGAATTACTAAAGCATTAAAAGAGAGGGGCTGGGAAGAAATGAAGGGAATTAATCATGGCAGCATGAGGATACCGTACCTTCTCTGCTTGCTTCTGCTTGCTATCCATGGCTGGGAGGACAGAAATGATCGTAAAGCTCTCCCTCGGCCTGTCTTGGTTTCCTCTTCCCCCTGACAACGGGCTGCCCGTGCAGGGCGTCACCTGATTAGCAAACTGCCACATGACTGCTCCGATCAGAGGGCTCAAGGCCAGGCACAGGTCAGGGAGAGCTGGGGGTAATCACACCATCAAATGCCATGAAGGCACCTTTCCAGGAAGCCCTCCCTCAGTCGCCGATTGTCAGCCCTGCACTATCTGGTCTGTGCCTGCTGACTGCTCTTCGATCAATAGCTCTGGGCCTCCAGCCATGGCAGAATTGAAGGCATTTGGGGCTAAAGGTAATATCTTCCTGCCCTTCTTCCATGCATGTATGATCATTATTGCAAGACTTTGGGAAGTAAAGGGTTGTCAACCCTTATAAATAAAAAGTTATTTCCAAAGCAGAGCAACAACAGAATGGTGCAGTCCCAAGGACTATTATGCTCCTCTAAGCAACTGAGGGGCAGACAGAAGCAGGCTTTAAACACAGCTAAGATCACACCTGAGGGTTCCAAGCAAACAGGGAAAACCCCACACTAAATTAGTTGAAAACACAAGTTAAAACACAGAGTATGTTTATGTTTTCTCTTTTATGTCTGTCCTCTGCTTTTTTGGATCGAGGTCAAACTCAAATGCTTGATGGGAGGAGGAGCAGTGATCACAGCTGAACAGAGGAGGCAGCTGGCAGCAGAGATAGCGAGTAGCCTGCCTTTCCCCCACAAGCACCAGGGAAACAAACACCAGCAGAGCACAGTGTGTGTGGATGGATCCAGCTTGCAGGCTGGCAATGCTCCCAGGCCATGTTCCAGTACAGCAAGTGACCTTTTCCAGAGTGTGTGAAGCTGATGGGAAGTCCACCTGCAGGCTTGGGGGCGGGAGGGATTTCAGAGTGGTGTCTGATTCCCAGCACAGCCACAACGTGTAGTGTCAGATGACGGGTGTGTGTTTGTCTTTTTAAATTAGAAACTGGAGTCCCCTCCAGCCCTGAGACAACCAGTGCTGAGAAAACACCTTATGGACTGAATCCACAGAGCTGATGCTGTTCTGCACTGCCTCCTGCCCTGACATCCATCAGTGGTGTCAGTGAGCTCTGACAAAACCAAGGGCTGGGTGCTGCACTTTGGCCACAACAGCCCTGCGCAGTGCTGTAGGCTTGGGGCAAAGTGGCTGCAATGGTGTGCAGAGGAGAAGAATCTGGAACTGGACGTGAGCCAGCAGTGTGCTCAGGTAGCCAAGAAGGCCAATGGCATCCTGGTTTATATCAGCAATAGCACAGCCAGCAGGAGCAGGGATGTGAATGTGGTCCCCTCACCACTGGTGGGGCTGCACCT
The DNA here is from genome assembly GCA_035772895.1 of Perdix hodgsoniae. Taxonomy (NCBI): domain Eukaryota; kingdom Metazoa; phylum Chordata; class Aves; order Galliformes; family Phasianidae; genus Perdix; species Perdix hodgsoniae. Next base: position 4,945,694 of record JAPSGF010000020.1, on the reverse strand, counting down.
CAGTGCTGTGTTCAGTTCTGGGCCCCTAGAAAGTCACTGAGGCTCCAGAGATGGGCATGGAGCTGTGCGGGTCTGAGCACAGCGCTGCGGGAGCGGCTGAGGGCGCTGGGATGGTTCAGAGTGGAGAAGAGGTTGTGGGGAGACGTCATCGCTCCCTGCAGTCCCTGAAGGGAGGTTGTGGTGAGGTGGGTCGGCCTCTGCTTGCAGGGAATGGGAATAGGATGAGGGGTGATGGCCCCACATAGTGCTGGGGGTTCGGGTTGGGTACTGGGGAACGTTTCATCTCACAAGGAGCAGCGCTGCACTGACAGCTGCACAGGCAGTGCTGGGGTCACCATGCATGGAGGCGTTCCAGACCCGTGGGTGGGCAGGGGGTGGGCTGGGGTTGGGCGTGAGGATCTGAGAGCCGTTCTCCCCCCTCCACATTCACCTCCTGCCCGCAGCGGTGCCAAAGCCCAGCCGGGCCTCGGCGCCCGCGCGCTGCCGTCCCCTCCCCGCACCCCTCGATGTGACACGGGGACACCACCCGCGTCCCCCGCTCCCCTCAGGCTGGGGGCGAGGCCCGGCCGCCATCTCACGCACCCCGCGCTCCACCCCGCCCCGCTCGGCTCGCACTCACCGCCGCCCTCGCCACGCAGCCCAGCATGGCTCCGCTCCCGGCCGCCGCCGCCCGCCGCAAGGACACCGGCGACACCGGGCGCCGCCGCCCCGCTCGGCCGACAGGGGGCGGAGCCGCACGCCGCCATCTTGGTGCGGGGCGAAGCCGGCTCAGCCATTTTGGGAAAGGGCAAAGCGTCGCTGGTAGGGGAGCGGGCGCAGGCGGAGCGGCGAGGCGGCTGCTCCGTTGCAGGCTGCCCTCTCGGCGCTCGGTGAGGCGCTCTCGTTCGAGGCACGGCCGCCTCCACGCCCTTGTGCTGTGTAGTGCAACGGCACAACTGGCCGTCGGGAGGTCGGTCAGACACACAGACGGCTGGCCGGGCGGCGCGTGCCCGGCTCAAAGATGGCCGCCGGCGGCCTCGGCGTCCGGGGTGAGAGGTGAAAGGTGAGAGGTGAGGGGTGAGAGCGGCGGCGGCGGCCTCCGGGAAGATGGCAGAGAGCGAGCGGCGGGCAGGTGAGGGCAGGGCCGGGGGCCGGGGCTTCATCCCGCGGCGGCGGGACCCCCGCAGCCGTCGCTCCTCTGTGTGTCCGCAGTGCAGCGGTGTCTGCGGGGAGCGGGGCGGGCCGGGCGTGGGCCTGCGGAGCACGGAGGGCCGGGCGGTGCGAGCCGGGGCTCCTCGGCCCGGGGCATCCGCCGTGCTCGTGTCGGGCGTTGCTCTGAAAGCGGGCTCCGAAGTGGCGGTTCTGAGCCGCCGGCTGGGTTTGCGGATCGAGGGGAGCACGGCTTCCCCTTCAGCCCTCCCGTGTGGTCAGTCTGAGTCTCTTAAGCAAAACCCACGGGCAGACGGGCTGACAGGTGACATCGGTCCTCAGGCAGAGCTCACAGCACGGAGTTCCGTCCTCAATGGCTTCCCAAACTTCTGTGATACATCCATAGCGGGTCCTCACTGTTTCCCAGGTCTGTGGGTTCCCTTTTCCCTGCTCTGCACACCGCAGGGTAGGGCTGTAGGGCTGCCTTTGCTGTTGGGTGGTATTTTTCTGGAAATGCAGCCTATAAAAACATTTCAAGGAGTTCCAGTGTGTGCTGTGGAGCACCGTGCTGTGCGGTCGCCAAAGTGCTGCTCCTGGTGCTGAGCAGGCAGAGGCCTGCAGGTGTTCTGGGGCTCCTGCGATGAGCAGGGTGACCCTGATAGAATTCATCAATTCGCTTTAGCCTTTGGCTTCTTTAACAGCGGTCTGCTCTGCTGCCTCGTGTTTGCTCCTGGAGGCAGGAGTTGGACTCAGTGATCCTTGTGGGTCCCCTCCAACTGGGATAGTCATTGATTCTATGGTAGAAGTTGTGCTTACAGAAAAGACTGCAGACAGCCTCAAAATGATCTTTGTAGTGTTGATCTTTAAGGTGCTGTGCGCCAGCATCCTCAGTGCTTCTGGAATGGGGAGCGCTGCTCTGGGCTGCCATCTACTGAGTTGCTCCTGTGTTGTCTGCAGGAATTGTCCTTCTTAGGGGAATGCAGCTCAGGCATAGCACCCTGAGAACAGGTGGTTTGTCAGGAAAACTTAGTGCTTTAGCATGACCCGAGGCTTGTTCACCCTAGAAACAGTGAAACTAGCTGGATGCTATCACTGCTAGCTCCTGCAGGCTTCTCTCTCTGAATGTGGAACTCATCTTCAGTAGAGACAGTGAACGTAATGCAACCTTCTGAAGTCCTCAAGGGAATGTTATTGAGAGGATACTGCTTGGCGAGCAAGACTTGGTGAGATAAAGGCACAGGGATATATCTGTTTGCTTTCAGTCTCCTGGGACATTAATGTTGCTTTCTAAGAGAGGAAGGTTAGAGGATTGCTTCTCCTCCACTGCCTCTGTTTCACCTCTTTCTTGCATCTCCCAGGCAATTCAGAGGAGATGGCTCCTCCCCTCCAGCAGAGCTTCATGATCCCCAGAAAGGAGATAAACATGGTTTCTGATATGGGCAAGTGGAAGCGCTCTCAGGTATGTCTGTGGGTCCAGGGAGAACTGGTAAGTGCTTATTATGTTACAGTGGCAGCTGAGTCTGGACTGGTAACCACCACTAGGTGTAAAGCAGGTTTGGGCAAGCCATGGGAAATTAATTGACGTGTGTTAAAGCAGGAGTCACTGCTTGTTCGTAGGAAAATGACTTGGCAGTGAGGTGTGGAGTCTGGCAGTCAAATCTCAGACAAAGGAGCTGGGGAGAGCCCAAAGAGATAAGAGAGGTGTAGGAATTATTGCTGCTCCCTGCCGACATGCCAAGTGGTAACTATTTCACCCCACATAACCTGTATGTTGTGATGTACCGGCTTTACCCAACACTGTTTGAGTTCAGCTTGAATGTGATCTGGCTGTCTGGCCAGAGTGGGTTGGTTCCTGGTGCCTTCCCACCGTGCTGTACTGGAAAGGGCTCTAGAGCCAAAGCCTTCAATTTACTGGGTAATTTTTGTTTATAGTGTCTGTGGAGCTGGTGGAACAGGCAGATTCTCTGTTCTCTGCCTTTAAGAGATGACAGTGATGGCCCAGACTTGTTTCTCCTGTTGGTTATGCTGTTTAGGAACAAACTCTTGCTTCATGTCTTATGAGAAGCTTACTGTAGCCAGCTCTCTAGCAAACTTGGGGATTGCTGTTCCCTTTATTAAATCTTCTGGGATTGAGGACTTGCTCCTCACTGGATTTCTGTGTGACAGGGTCCCAAGGAACAAGAGTTGGCAGTGTGCTAGTCTAACCATTCCACAAACTTAGAGCTACTGAGCTATGCTGCATATAGTATTTCAAAAGCAGCTCATATAAAGAGCACAACGGTGAGGAATTTGGGCTGTCTCCCGTTTCTCTATCATGCATGTACACAGGAGAACAGAAGGAGAAAAGAGGAGATAATGACAGGTCTGGGAGAAGCAGTGCGGAACAGGATGTCTGGACACCACAGAGATTCTACAGAGCCAGGGAGTGTGACTTTGACCTGATAAGAGGCAGGGAGCTGAGAGAAGGACTTCAGGGGCGATGTGAGCTTTCTTAGAATTCTTCTCTCCATAATTTTTTTCAGCAATGCAGAGTTGTTGGTGCAGTCACCATCTGCCTTCAAGGTCTGCCAGAAATAGCAATAACCTCACAGCAAGCCCTGTGCCCTAGCTGTCTCCAAGAAAGCAATGCTGTGTTCTGGGAAGGGTTCCCTTGGTGTGCAGGAGCACGATCATGCTGCAGTGCTTATTCAAACAGACTGTGGGTGCTCACTGACGCCTTGCTCTTTTGGATGTGTTTGCAGGCATACGCAGATTACATGGGCTTCATCCTCACCCTGAACGAAGGTGTCAAGGGCAGGAAACTGACCTGTGAATACAACGTTTCAGAGGTAGGAGGAGAGTTTAGATCTGCTTGTTTCTCGTTTTTTGCTGCTTTTGATTTATTTTTTTATTTTGGTCTCTACAGTGAATATCTCCTAAGCAAGGGATGAGCTGACAACTTATCTGGGAGAATAAATATAGTTGGGCTGTGTTTGGGGATGTAAATGTCAGCCTGTGGTGCTCCCTTCTGGTGCAGAGGCTCTGTATGCTTGCTGGTAGGAAATGGAGCAAGCTACAGGTGGACAGAAACTGGTGATGGAAAGGAAGCTTCAGAAGGGATGTGTTTTGGCCCTGATTTTACAGTCTGGCTTCAACCAAGGTTGTTTTGTAGATGTGATACTCCCTCCTGGCTGCAGCCAAAAGGCAGAGAAGTCTGTACTGTTCCTGCTTCTCCTACTGTCTCTCTCTGTGACCTCATCTAAATGGTGCTGGGCCAGTTCTAATGTCCATTCACCTTGTCAGGGACATGGCATAGTGTTTTGGAGCCAGTGGGGATGCCAGAGGGGAGGGAGGCACCCTCCCTGCTGCTGTTGCCTTCCCCCAGCAATGCATATGGCTGTTCTGAGGCTGCTATGGGTGCTGCAGTGATCTGCAGAGCACGTGCTGGCCGCTGGCTGTGTTTCCGTGTTGCGTGCTGAATTCTCCTCCCTTGTCCCGTGTTGGAATTAGGAGATTCTTTGGTATCTTTTTACTGTTAAAGCTTATCGCAGCTGTGCAAGACAGCTGGGAACAGTCTGGCTAGAGAAGATCTAGGTGGAATGGAAAGCAGACTGGGCCTGTGTGTTTATAGATTCATTCTTGTGTGGGAAGGCAGCCTACAACGATCTTTAACCTAGCCATTTATGTCTGGAACAGGCATGTAAAGTCCAGCCTTCCCTTCAAGGAGCGGATGTGTGAATGAGAAACTTTGCTTGTACTTCATGGGGGGGATATGGGATAAGGAATGCCTCTCTAACAGGCTTTGTGTCCACTCTTTGTTCCTTTAATTCAGTAGAATGTGCCGTCAAATGCCACTCTTGCTTTCCACTGTTTGTATTTCACCTTTGAGTTTTGCCTTTGTCATAATCTTGCTCATTCCCAGAGCAGTTCTAGGGAAACAAAGCATTAAAAATGAACAAAAGGAAGGAACAAAAAATCCCTTTTCTTCCACCCCCTCGGAGAGGCTGTCGGGCTGTGTCTGTGCAGCGGGTCCCTCTTGGAGTGAATTGATCCACCCACAGCCCCAGTACAGGCAATAAACAAGAGACGTGATCCTGGCTGCTGGGGATGTGGCAGGGAACATGTCCCATTCCCCTCGCGTGGGGGAGAGCAATAACCCGTGACTGGAGGCACAGGTGGAGCATCCCCTGGGTCGCCTTGTTGATGAGGTTGCCTGTTCATGCAGGTTTGTTTGTAGATCAAACTGCTTATCTTTGCTTTTAAAGGCTCAGCCCCTTGTGGCCTCTGCTTGCATCTCTGCTCTGCTTTCTTCTCTTTTGCCCGTACCTGCTGCTGATGTGCTTTTGTGCTGTCCCATCTTCCTCCCTGATCAAATGCTGGAGATGCCTTCCTTTGGCAATGACCTCCTGGAATCCTTTCCGCTGAATGCGTATCCTCTGCGACTTACTGTATTGCTTTGCAAGCATGGTCTGTTCTGCTTTGAAAGAGACAGCTTAATAGGTTCTGTAGTGGTGTGTGTCGGTAGCAAACAGTCTGCTGGAGTGAGAGCCTGGTCCTCTGGGGGCTGAGCCCCTTCTGAGATTGGCTGAGCTTGCTCCTCTTCTGCTGAGAAATCTGGAGTTGTGCTGGAAACATCTAGCAGTAGCTGGGTGGCTGTGTAGGACTGTGGCATTGTATCTGGCAGGAGCTGTGTGACATCAGCAGGCTGTGACCTGCCTTCTCCTGCAGGGAGTGATTCTCACATGGGATCTGTGCAGCGGGTGCTGAGCTGCAGCCTGCAGTGGGCTTTCAGGGCTGACTTTGCTCAGAGCAGTAGTGCAGCAAGGGGAGAGGTTAATGCTGGCTGTGCGAGGGGCAGACCTTCCCTTTAAGCAGCCCACTGCCCAGCAGTACTGGGGGAAGCTGACTGGCCTCATGGCTTGCTCTGCTCTATAAAGGGAAGCAGCAAATGCCCTAATTTCAGCAGCTCCCCACTCTGGTTGGGTGCGAGTTGCCCCGAGGATCAGGCTTGCTCCTTGCGGGTGGCCCTGGCTGCTCTGATGCCTCTGCAGCACCTCCTCCTGCTCCTGCTGGGAGTGATGCTGACAGGTCTCTGTTCTGCACGAGGCTCTGCAGCTCTCCTTTGGGACCGGCTGCAGACTCAGGGTCAAGGCGATGCGAAATCAGCACAACAGGAAGAGCAAAGAGAGCAAGGGGGGGTGCGGTGGCTGTCCTTGCTTTGATCACTGGAAAGGTAAAGCAAAAATAGAGCTTAAAAACCCAGCCAGGCAAAACAGGGCTGCAGTGGTGCTGATGGTTGTGTTCCCGTAAGCCCCGCTGCTCCCCTCCCTCCCCCTGCTGGGGTCAGCCCCGGCTGCACAAGTTTCCTCTGCAGGACAATGGGAGCTGCTGCTTTTAATAACCCCTTTTCAAAGGGCCGTGAGCCCAAACCGAGCCGCATCTCTTTAATTATTTATTGGCACGGCTGAGCCGGCAGCTGGGTCCTGCTCACCCGCCTTCAGTGGGGCTGCGCTTTTTAATCCTTTTAAAGCAAGTGAGTGGGGAAGGGGAGGTTGGACTGTGTGCTCCCTGAGGCCTGCGGGCAGATCTGGAGAGGGGGAAGGAACCTGTCCTCAGCAACCATTTATCCAGGCAGCTCCTAGTGCTTGCTGAGAGGGGTTTGAAATACGGGAGCTGCTCATAATGAGCTGCTGGTGCCGGCGGATAAATCACCAGCACAATTTAATTATTTAATGCAACCCGGTGCTGAGGATGCTGTTGCTTAATTGGAGGGGAATGCAGTAGCCAGGAAGGGATGGAGCTGAGTCCAAACCCGACCCATTGCAGTGGGGAGGTGCTGAGCTTCTGCAGCATTTTGGGCAGCATAGGGCTGAAGCGAAGAGGGCTGTGCTGCCTCGGTCTGTGCAGATCCTTGGCACAAGCGTGCAGCCTCTCCAGAGGACCTCTGTCTCTCAGCACACTTGTGCTTTGGTCCTCTGAGTTCCTGGTGTGCCCAGGTGAGATGTTGCCCTTCCTCTCAGCCCCTGGCTTTGCTCATCAGCCAAGTGCTGAAGTCCTGTGGAACGAGTCGATCCCTGTCCCCACTCTGATCCCATCACGTCCTGAGCTCCAAGGAGTGCTGCCGGAGGGATACTGCACTGCTGTGAGGCTGCTTCCCATGGGTTCAGAGGGGACAGGGTTTGCTGTCCAGTTTGACTGTGCCTGTGTCTCCTCCCCACCCCCTTCAAGTAGCACTTCAAGGGCTGGAAACTTGCTGGTCTCGGCTCTTTCTTCATCCTCCCGGCAGGCAGCAGGAAGAATTGAACCACAGCCCAGGAGACCAGCCGGCTTCACGCGGTCGATGCCTCCAGCAAAGTCAAACCAGCCGCTGCTTCTGCTGTCCTCTTTGTCCCCTTGAAGGAGGAATCTCCTCTTGAGACAGAGGAGCCTACATTGCCCAGGGCCTGGCCAGCTGCTGTGGCATCTGATGGCTCTCTGGCTGCTTGTATTTGGGCAAGGAGAATCCCAGACCCTCTGGCAGGCTCCATGGGTTGTCAGCAGAGCTTCCTAATAAAACTGCTTGAAGCTGCTTAAATAGTGGCCTACAGTGCTTGAGACACCATACTGTGTTGCCTGTGGTTCTCTGGATCTCGCTTCTTTTCCTTTGTGGCTGTTGGTGTGCCTTCTCCGGTCACTCTCCTAAATAATGCGCACGTTCCTCACTTTTTCCTTCCAGCACTGGATGCAAAAAATCAGCTCTCTTTTCTTGCTGTTGTCTTTGTCTTCTCATCAGCACTGTTCTTGTACTGAGATGTTTTTCTTAGAACCCAGAGCTTCTCATCCTTGCTCTGATGAGACTGTTGGTGGGCAAGCCAGCCTGTCTCATCCTCAGGATGGACTGCATTTTGCCTATGCATTTTCGCAAAGTATAGCATGCACTGGGTATCATGGGGTGGGAGCTGCCTTAGCAGTCTGGCTGGTGCAATTCTGTAGCAATGTGGTTACTCTAAGAATGCTGAATTGAGATTTGGCCCTGTTGTGCTGGGTGCTGTACAAATGCAAACACCCTCTCTGCAAATCCTGGCTCCTGAGATGTTCCAGGACAGGATTAGAGGCCTTGAGAAGGGGAGTTTACCTACAAGACCACGCAGCCACTTGTGTGACTGTGTGGTTCGTGCTGTGTGGGGCACACAGGACCCTGAAGTTGCAGAGACTGAGTTTTGTTGGAGATCCCTGAATCATGTGACGCTTCCCTGCTACTCAGTCCTGCATGTCCTACAGCTAGGAACTTGCTTTAGCTCTTCTCCCTGAGGTTTTAGAGCATAGTACTGTTGCAGCTGATGAAAGGCTGTGTGGGTGACTGGAGAGACTGCCTCAGGCTGGGCTTTGTACTGGGCTGATCTGAGGAGAGCGGGAGGATTGCCTGGCCCTTCTGCATTTTGGGGAAAATTGGCACATCTTGTTCCTGCTTTCCACCCTTGAGGAGGGAGTGTGGGCTTCAACAATTCCAAGCCAGGGCAGAGGCCTGAGGGATTGCTCTGTTTCATGACAGACCATGACCCCTCATTTTTCTTCTCTCTGTAGCCAATTGAAAAGCTGGTGGCTCTTCTGAACACCCTTGACAGATGGATCGATGAAACCCCACCAGTGGATCAACCTTCTCGCTTTGGGAACAAAGCCTTCAGGACTTGGTATGCCAAACTAGACCAGGTGAGCATGTCTTTCATGTACAATGTTAAATGCAGCTCCTACAGAAGGGCAGCATGTTTAGCAGGGATAACAATGATTCCATCATTGTGTGGCAAGCGAGCAGTCTACAAAGGAGTTGTGCAGATAAGCTGAGAAGGATCCTTCTCTTGATATATATCACCTACTCCTGATTTGTTGCTGTCTTCACCTCTTATGAGACCATATGGTCCGTGTGAATGCTCTTTGATGAGTTTCCAAGTCCTGAATCAGCCTTTGGGGTCCTTCAAGCCCAAGGAAGACCTTTGCTTTGTAACTATTAGCAAACAGATGACAGAGAAGATCAGAGGAAGGTTGTGAAACTGCCTGACATTCTTCAGCTCAGAGTACATGCCCTGCACCAAGCTCTGGAGGTGGCACAGAGTCCAAGCAGGAATGTCCTTTTGCAGGTGGTCTGCTGCTCTGTTAATGCTTTGGTCCTGTGAGTGAACCAGTGGGTAACTGAGCTGATATATCTATTTTTTATTTTATTCTTTCCCTCTGCAGGATACATGTGGCCTGGATGGATGTTAGGATAAGCTCTCCCAAAATTATTCCATTTCTCTGCTTCTAGAATTGGCAAATTCTCTCTGTCATTGCTGGCTCTTACATATGTAAGAGTGCACCATTGTAGCTCCCCCCTCTGCATCAGTGTGTGAGCATTGTCTTGCCCTTGGCGATTGTGACAGATGTACACTCACTTGGGGGAGTCTTTTGTGTCTTCCAGGAAGCAGAAAATTTGGTGGCAACAGTGATCCCCAAACATTTGGCCAGCGCTGCACCAGAAGTGGCCGTGTACCTGAAAGAATCCGTGGGGAACTCTACCCGCATTGATTATGGCACAGGTACCTGGGCATGCTCAGTGGCTGAGACTGCTCCCCTTTGGGTAGTGACACTTTGGAGCCTGGAACTGGGTGTATTTAAATATGTTTTAGCAAGTTTTCTCTGTGTCAGTTTGGTACAAGCACTTTCTTCCTCACCCAGCATTCACTGTAGGTTGTGACGCTCTTCACATGTCTAATCTGAGGAAACATGAATCGAGCTGTGCAGGCCATTCTGGGATGAACTGTAGGAGTAGCTTTACTGCATACAGCAATACTGCACAGCTGATCCACAACGGGCAACTTAGAGGAATAAAATTGCTTACGCTGGAAGTAAGGGAAGCAAGGTTGTAGACAGCAGGAAGTGTCTCGGGGTCTGGTGCTCCTTGGAGGTGACACTGCTGATTAGAGAAGGACTTTGAAGTCTGAAAGTTGAAGCATTTTGTACCTGAGAAGATACTGAATTGCAGGCTGGAGTAACCACTCTGGCTTCAGTTAGACCTAAATGCAGAATCTTTGGTTTGAAACCATGTGGTTACTGCATACTTTGCTCCTCTGTCTGGAGGACAGGTGTGCTGTGAGATGGGTTTGCTAACCAAAGGTCAGAAGAGTAGGACACTGGATACAAGGAAAGATGATTTCAGATTTGGGCAGGGAAGGGAAGAGGAGGAGGACTTGGGTTAAAGGATGAAGAGCTAGAAGTTGAGTAGTGTTTGCTAGGAAAGCTGCAGCTCACTGGCACCAGGGGGAGATGTTGTCTTTGAAAAGGGACCCACAGGCATGGGTTTTGTCAGCTCAGAGAAGGAATTTCAGCCTTTGCTCCCCTCCTGTGTGTCCCAACCAAGTGTCCCAAGTGTTCTAGCTGAGGGTGACTGGAATATGGATGTACTTTGTTCCTACACTGGGAGCTGCACTTCTTTACCATGTGGAGCTGTTGATCCTGTACTTTTCCTAGTTCTGTGGTCCCTTCCACAAAAAGAATCGTATTGCTCTGATTTTGCTGGTTGTTTCTTTTCCCCGCTGTTAGCTGGAGGACCAAGCTGCAGAGGGTCAGCCAGAGATCCCAGTACCTTCTGGGACGGTCTGTTCCTGCCAGCATCACGGGATCTGCATCCTTCCGACACAGATATTTTTAAGTGGGAGGAAATCTGTTTACTTGCAGATGTGAAGTTCTCTCATATCCTCCGAGTAGACAACTCTGCAGTGCTCCGCATCCCACTCCTCCTGGGAAGGCTCTGCCTTGCTCCCAGCACCCCCACTTGGAGCTGCATTTCCTCAAGAGCGTTTCTCTCAAAGTTAATAACCACCTTATGAATATCTGGAAGGCGTACTTTGGGTGGGTGCTGTGTGGGGATGAAATATTGTCAGCTCTTGAAGTAACGGGATAAAGCAGCACGTTAAGGTCAGCAGGCAGGGGCTTCTTCTGTGGGAATGTGACTGCTTTGATTTTTGAAGAGCTGTTGTACCCACCATAAGGTTGTCTTCAGGACCAGAAACACCCATGTCACATCTCATTTCTTTTCACTGTAGGACATGAAGCTGCGTTTGCAGCCTTTCTCTGCTGCCTCTGCAAAATTGGTGTTCTCAGAGTGGATGACCAGATGGCCATTGTCTTTAAAGTATTTAACAGGTGAGATACGAAGGAGAAGGGCTGAAAACATTGGGCCACTTGAGGGCAGATCCCAGGCACAGCCCCTTCCAGCTGTCCGAGGTGTGTGAGACACTGCCACGTGTTCTATACATCATACTGCTCCTGTAGATTGGATTGATTGTGGCCTCTTCCTTCCACTCATCCACATCCATCTGGAAATGAGAAACTATAAGGAGGTCCTCTAGCTGGAATATGAGCTGCGTAAAACAAGGGCTTCAGTGCCTAGCTAAAGAACAGGGGTGCTGAAGGGCTTGCTGGCTTACACAAGAAGGGTGAAGTGAAAAAAGTGAAGACAAATTTGGGAAACAGATATGCTTTTTAATAGAGTATAGCACATCATCTGTTAGAGGCTGTGTGCCTTTCTGGAGTGTTCTTGATACTGCAAGAATATTTGGATAAAGTTCTGTGATAGTCAGAAATATTTGGTCAGATGTTACATCTCTTCAGGCATTAAAAAAGTAATCTGTGAAGCTGGCAGGCCTCCACTGCTCCTCAAGATGTGTTTCCAGATCAGGAGGTGGAGTTGGTAGTGATAAAACCACTGGACGTGGCATGTGGAGTCCAGAGATCTAATGCAATTTGCATCTCTGGCATGGAAACAATCTCCTTCAATAGTACTTCCAGCTTTAATTTTCCACCTAATTACAAAGCTTTGGAAAACTTATTTGAAGAGAGGTGATGCTGAATGTTCGTTGACTGCAACTTAATCAAAGCGGGCCTTGCTCTGGGAGCTTGTCGTTTTCCTTCAGTTAACTTGGGCCGTTTGTTCTTTCCCAGGACCAACTTTTGGTGCTTATTCAGCTGTTAAACCTCAAGAACTTTTCTGTTGGGTTCAGAAGTGAGCGTGGGGCCCTCCAAGAGTAGATGGTCTGTTTGGATCTCCAGTGTGAAGGCAGAGATCTGGATTTTGTGCCTGGAGTCCAGAAGACAGCCTTGTCTGAACTCTTCCCTCTCTTTTGTCTCAGGTACCTAGAAGTGATGCGAAAACTTCAGAAGACCTACAGGATGGAACCTGCTGGCAGCCAGGGCGTCTGGGGCTTGGATGACTTCCAGTTTCTACCTTTCATATGGGGCAGTTCCCAGCTGATAGGTACTAATAAAAATCTGCTCATGTCCCAGCCTGCCCTCTGCCCTGTCTGTCTAGGTTGCAAAGATAATGGGGCTTGAGACTGACTTTTAAATTCAAATGTGTCAGATTTGTGTGTAGTACAGCAGCAGTTTGCTTGGGGCTTGGATTTTTTTCTCAGGTTTCCAAACAAAGCTAGTTGCTTAGACCGGGAGGTGGAAAGCTTCCATGTGCAGTACATCTGTCTTTGTTGCAATGACTACAAACTTTCTGAGAGGAGAGTCCTGTTTTTGGCACTAGAGTACACGTTTTCTGCCCTGGGGAGTTTACCAGTTTCACTGCTAAGGCATTGGAGGTGAGATGGAAGGCAGCAGCTCTGTGCTGATTTCTAAAAAGTTCTGGTCGGAGAGCCCTTGTGTGAAAGAGGGATGGGACAAAGCCTGACTGATGACAAAGCCTTTGGTCTCAGAAGGGGATGTCATGCACGTTACTTTCTGTTGTCTTTTACTCTTTTCAGACCATCCAAATCTGGAGCCTCGACACTTTGTTGATGAGAAGGTGGTAAATGAAAACCATAAGGATTTCATGTTCCTGGAGTGCATCCTCTTCATTACAGAGGTGAAGATTTTTCCACAGGGAAGTTCTTCTCATAGTAGGCAGTTAACTCTGGCTCTGGTTTTCTCTTCTTCCTCTGTTTGCTGTAATGGAGCTGTGCAGAAGAACACTGTTGCATTCGAGGTGCTCCCCTTGAATGTGTAGAAACTGGAATATTGAGGGGAAAATGTGATCAGGGGAGATGGGCTGTGGAATGCTATTGAAGGGAGCTGTAACAATAGCAAACAAATAGCCTTGGATCAGGCAGTGGGAACTTGGATGGAGAAGACTGGTGCTAGAAGGATGAAGTGGGAGCTGCAGAACAGCTGGGCTTGCCAACATAACCTCCCTTCCCTCCAGTCCTTGGGCACTGCCTGGGCCTCCCTTTGCTTAGGGCAGACTCCCATACCTCTGTGCAGTTTGGTCTTCTCCAGATCAGAGCAGGTTTTCCATTAAATGTGTGAACAATCCGAAGGAGAGACAGTGCTGAGGTTAGCCCACCTGTTATCAGGACCACTATCAGCAATACATTTCTGCTCAAATTCTGTAAGACCCTCGGGCTGCTGATACTCAGTGTGTTGCCAACCACCAACAGTGTTTCTAAATGAAGGGGTTTATGGTTTCCCTCAGCTGGCCATGCTTTTACTGTCCACCCTGCTGCATGGTCTGGGCATGGAAGTGAGAACCACGTGCTCTGTTGTGGCAAGGGATTTCCTGTCTGTGGCAAGGAGGAGTTGATGGGATTAATTTTGAAGGACAGAGTGCTGTTCTGCCCCTTTGTTCTGTTTGCTTTTCCCCCTCCTTGCTTCCCTCATTTAGTAATTAGCTGAGAAGGGAGGTTACAGAGTGTGAACTCAGCCTTTCATGTAGGAAATTTTCATAGGAGCCTTTGGCCCAAACCTCAGGAGGTGCAGCATCAAGTCGTGCTGAATCCAGTAGGGTTTGTCAGTGTTCAGCGCCTTGCAGGATTTAACCTTCAGCGCAGAGCTAAATTGTGCTGTGGATGGTGAAGAGACTGAGCTGAGGACAGGAAATCTATTCCTGCTTCACCCTCATGAGAAGTGGGAGCAAAGATGCGTTTTGCTTTCTTCATCTATACTATCCAGACAGAGCACTAGCCTGTTAAAAATGTAAAAGCATGTAACTCTTCACATGTGCAGAGTTCTGCAGTACACAGATGACATGTACAGTTTAAAATACACAGCGCCATACTGCTTCAGGTCACTCCACTTTTGCCTGCAGAAAGGTACCTTTTCAGTAGGCATTTTTAATATGTGATTTCACTTCTCTTTTGCACACTACTCATGATCATGGAGTTTTTTCTATTGAGTTCCTCAGTGCCACCTGGTGGCAGGGAAGCTTCCTTTCTGAGCCACGGAGAGATTGCCACAAGCTGAATTATCAAACATGTAATATTTGCAATCCACGTTCATGCAAGCACTCGTGTTTTTTGTTGTTGTTTTTTTTTTTTAATGGGATTTTTCTTTTTAAAATGGGATTTTTCTCCTTCAAACGCCCAGAAAGTTTGTTCCTGCCACCAGGGGGGGCTGGGGCAGCCATGAGTGCTGCTTTCTCTCCAAAATCAACAACAAAACAAAAATAGCAGGGGGAAAAAGGTACGAGGGATTAATGATTTTAATAAATGAATGACATTATTTCCTTCTGAGCTATTCATCTGAAAACATCTCTCCCGTAAAGGTGTAGAGCAAATAGCAAACACTGCAGCAGTTCCCATCGTGGGTCTGGTAGGTTCTACCAACCCGAGAACAGGTTTTGTTTCAGCGAGCTGTGACCAGGGTTACGTTGTTTTCTTTCAATCAAGAGAATATTCTCTTGAGCAGATATTTTTTTTTTCCTCAGCCTCTGGGTGACGTTTCAGGGATATGAATGTATGCCGTGGTGGTGTTTGCCACGTGTATATTTAAACCTCAGACTCTTAAAGTAACAGGGAGATGATGTCCAGTTTGAACCTGCTGAAACCTCCGCCCTGCAGTACCACCCTGCTGCACATGGTATGTGTAGCAGGCTTTATGCAAGCTGACCTGTTGTTGGCTAACCTGAGGGGTGTTTTTAATGCTAGGTCCTTGAACGGGAGGCTTCTGGAGGTGGCTAGAGCTTGAGCTATCCCCTGCTGTCACCTTGTGCTGCTGAGGCAGGCTGCAGGGAGATGCCCGAGGGTGTGAGGTTGGTTTGGAATCATCCCAGTGTGGGATGGAGCCAGCAGTGCTGCTGCCATGGTGGGGTCCTGCCTGTTTCTGTGCTCTGAATGCAAGGAAGGGTTCTGGGGATTGCAAAAACTGCGTGGATGCTGTCCTTGCACAGCGTGGGACAAAACCCAGAGCAGAGGCTGCCATCTCTCGACCCTGCTGAAACCAAAGCCTACTGAAACCGCCACCTCCCCAGGCACCTTCCTGCAGGAGGTGTACGGAGACACGAGGCGGCCGGGGCCGTGTTGCTTTAAGAGCCCAGGGCAGGCAGCAAGAATTTCATCTTCAATCTGGCTTCTAAATTTGGAGGTTTGGGAAGGGAGGGCTCGGGTTTCGGCTGGAAGGGAAGGAGCTGACAGGAAAGCACAGCTTCAGCCGTCCCCCTCCCCCAGTTACTGACAGAGGAACCATTTACAAAAGGCTGATTCTCTTGGGAACTGAGAGGCAGGAACGCAGCGTCTGTGAGTAATTTCCTGCTCAATATGGCTGCTCTGACTCACTCTGTTCCCCTGGGGTCACTGCGGGACTGCAGCGCGCTCGCTGCCGCTCTCGTTCCCCCCAGCTCGTTCTGTTTCTCTCCCTCTTCTCCCTTTGTGGGTGGAATGAGCTCATTTTCTCCCTCATCCCCTTTCTCCCCTCCGCCCCACTTTGAAACAATAGCCATGCCTCCCCTTGCTGGGTACGCAGGGTCCAGTGGGCTGCGGTCACAACTGTGCCAGGAGCTTATGGAGCCAGCAGGGCTGGAGCATGGGGCCGGCTGGCCGAGCCGGCTGCCCCCTGATAGCCTGCTGCAGCTCAGGAATGGGGAGGAAAGCGAAGCACGCGTGTGAGGGCTGCTGCAAGCTGTGCCACACGAAGGATGGCAATGCTGGAGGAAGGTTTGGCATCGAAACACGTATCAGCAAATCAGCCTCACCAGGGGAAGCTCTGTGCCCACCGAGCTGCCCAGCGCATGGGGCTCAGCCGCACGCGTGATCCCTGCTCCCCTGCCACGTGCAGCCTGTAGTGCGGTGCCCGCCAGCGCCAAATCCTCCTGCCTGATGGCACGCCGGCTCTGTCAAATGATGTTGTGCTTTGTCTGTCTGCACGTTTCATCTTGTATCTGCAAGGGAAACATGCATGATGGAGGGGAGCGGGGATGGCTCGGTGGCTCATCACTCATTTGCCTGCCCATGAGAGCGATAGAGGGGAATGGGGACAGGTCTGTGCAAAACAGCTGCAGCCCGAGGTCAGCCCATTTGAAGCATGTTGTCCTCCAGGTAATGTTTTTTTTTTCTCCTCTTTTTTTTTTTTACTGCCAGCTGATGCCATGCAGACCTTGCAGAAGGGCAGCAGCAGTTTCCCAAAGTGAATCGAGCAGCCTCGCTTCCTTTTAGAGCACTGTGTTTGGAGGTTGCTTTCCCACCCTCATGCCAGGCCTCTGTGTGCATGGAGGGAAGGAGTTGGTTGTTGGAGCTGAGAGCAAGAGTCCAAGAGATTCCTCTCTCCCCATGCTCCTTTCTAGCGTGAGCTTCGGCCTTGTGGTTTCTGATGTCATGGGAACTTTGCTCACTCAGAGAGGCTGCGTTATATTTCTTCCTCTCCCTGAGGGTCTGTTTTTGTTCGTGGAGAAGAAGAGAGAGAGCTACCAAGGGAATCTGCATGCAGCCATCCCTGATTGCAGCTTTTCCCTTGTCCTCCCTCCTCCACACCCCTCTTCCTGGGAGGAGGAACGCCAGAGTGCTTAAACAAAAAAACATCCTGAGGTGTGCGGCTGCAAGCAAGCAAGCTGCAGCTCTGGAACGTGTTTGGAGTGGGGCTTCAGTGGGTCTCCTCCTCTCCCAGGTGTGGGCGCAGGGCTGCTGCTGACCTGCACTGCCCTCTGCATGCAGGGAAGGCAGCAGTGGTTGTCTGTGCTGCTGCTTGTTGATTATCTGAATGGGGAATGAGTCATTTTCTTGGAAAGCCCAGCAGTGCTGAACAGGGAGGTTTCTGGGTAGAATTGGAACAGCGTTAAGCCAAGCTCTACTTGGAGGGAGGATAGGACTTATGTGGGGTTTTATAACACAGCCATTAACAGGGAGGTGTGCATAGGAAGGTTTGATTAGAGAAGCGTGTCAGGAATAGGCTTAATTTCGTCAGGGAGGTGGGGAGATGGAGCACCATGGCTTCATGCACTGTGGCTGCAGCGGGAGGGAGGGAAAAAGGGAGGGACAGCACGGTGGGGTGGCTGGTGTGTGGCTCACAGGGCTGGTGGGAATGTTAGCTTGATGAGTGTGAGTCACCACTGGTGCACAGCTCCTGCATGGCCCCGCTCCTCAGCATTGCTCTTGGGTCTCTTTCAGATGAAGACAGGCCCTTTCGCTGAGCATTCTAACCAGCTCTGGAACATCAGTGCCGTACCCTCCTGGTCTAAGGTCAACCAGGGCCTCATCCGCATGTACAAGGCAGAGGTGAGCGCTGTGGGTGGGTAGGGGGAAGCTGGTTCATGCTTGCCCAATGGCCACACGGGTCCTTGTGTCTGCTTTGCTGCAAATCAGCTCTTTGCTGCCTGCACCTCGTGCCTGTTGGTGCAGGGGCCTGTCACAGCCAGCTGTGCTCCTTGCTGCGTGGCTCAGAAGAAGGTGCTGCTTGCCACAAACCAGTCCCAAAACAGCCCTTCTTTCAGATGTGGCTTTTGCCAATTCTTGTCATTCTGTAGTACAAGTCTCAGGTCTCCAAGTTAGGACCAATACTTTGACCCACTCATCCTTCTGATTCCTACACTGCTGTTTTCCCTGCTGCAGGAGACCCAGTTTAAACCCCCATCCCATGTTTCAGGAGCACCAAAGCAGGTTGAGTGCCTCCTGCCCATCTCTGCTGGCTTTGAGTCCTGTCCACACAGTGCACCAGACCAGTGAGGCACAGCCTCCAGTGGGGCTTAGTGGTTCTCCATGGGCTCTGCAGGCTTTCCTGGCAAACCCTGACTGAGAGAACTGGGCAATTTTGGCTGTCCCTTATCTCCTTCCTGCTCGAACTAACCCCGAGCTTGGGAAAGCAGGACGGGAACTGCCACATCTGGGCTTTCTGCAGGAACTGGCTGAGAGGCAGCATCTCTTGCTGGGAAGGCCAGCACTGTGCTGGCCCTGCCAGAGCAGCGGATTACACAGCTGCCCACTGTGGGACGTGCATCAGTCCCCTAGGGTAGGGTTTGAAGGAGTTATTCCTGCACCCTGTGGTCTCTGCTCAAGCCAACCATGCTCCTGTTTGTTGCTGGGACGTGGGGCAAAGGCTGGGCGGGCAGCTCTAGCGCACAAAGGGGTTAACTGTGCCGAACTTGGTGCACTCCCTCCCCCAGCCCTTCCTCTGTGCTTCACATCCTGTGTTTAGGTTCCAGGCCACATACCTCTCTAATCTGCGAGGTGTCACTCCCAGGCCCGCTGGCTCCTTCCGCCCCCAGCTCAGCTTTCCTTCCAGCTTCCAGGAGGGGAGTAGGGCTGGGGGTCGACCCCCAAGGGGTCCCTCTGTGCTGCCCCTCTGGATCTGCCCTGGCTCAGAATTCTATCACGAAACCACTGCCTTCCTGGGAACCCTGAACTGGATGCTCTGGTGTGAGAGAAAGGGGTCTCAAGGGGAGCCCCCAGTCCTGAGAGCAACACTAAGGGGCTGTTGCCTCCTCCACAGCACTGCCTTTGATCTTCCCTCTCCTTTGGGTATCCCCCAGGCACCCCATGTTGTCCTGTGCTGTTTTGGGTGCCCAGTGTGCCCTGTTACTGCTAAATTGGTTCCTTCTGGAGCTTTGCAGGGACGTGCCCACTTTGCAAGGGCATGTTCACTGGTGTTTTGGGGTCACTGTGTGCTGACAGTTTTACCTGGCCTTCTGTGGACAGTACAACTCTGGGAATCCATCAGGGCGTGGGAGAGGCCGTGGCTTTTCCCAGGTGCACACATGACATAGTCTTTTTTTATGTTAAATAGCAGATGACATTCTCTGTGGGACTGCTGAACCTGATGCTGGTGGGTTTCTAGAAACTCCTAGAGATGTGGCTGTGTTGGGGGAGAATGTGGAAGCTGCTGGGAAGAGTAACAGCACAAATTTAGGGTAAGGTATGGAAGACATTGAGTGAACTGGACTGCTGTGTGACTTCAAATTTAGCTTCTTGCTCCAAGAGCATTTGTAAATCTTAAAGGACTGATCTTAAGTGTATGGTCCTCATACAGCAGTGTTCTGTTTTGGCACTGCATGGTGCCTACATTCACTTGGATGGAGAAACTGACTGGGGAGTTCCCACTGATTCCTGGTATCTGCTTAGGGGAGCCTCCCACCCCACTGTCTCAGCCAGTTCTTGTCCAGCTGGGGAGGAAAGATGAGCGTGGACATCACCTTAGAATCATAGAATTAGTGTCTGGTGGATGTTCCCAGCTGCCTTGCCTTCACCTTTGCTGTCATTCTCTAATTAGGCACTGCCATTGTTAGCAGAAGATAAGTAAGCCAACAGCCCCACATACTGTCACAAAGTTGCCTCGAACTCTGAAGATCTGTGACAGTACTTGGGGTTGGAGGGAGGGAAGAGGAAAGGTTTGGGTTTGGGTTTATAATGGTTTGGGTTTGGGTTTATAATGTTGGGTGTTTTTTTGTCTAGCTGGCTAATGTGAGAGCAAGACTTTTTCCTCACCCCCTTCTTCCTACTGCATCTTCACCCTCTGATCACACACTGTAATTAGATCAGATGAAATCCAGGATGGAGGCTCCAACCAACAGTGTGGCAGTGACTGGGAAGTGCTCAGTGCTGACTGCTTTTGTGCAGAGGCAGCAAGGCAAAAGGTTCAGTTGCTTGGAGCAGACCAGCAGAAGTCAGATGCTCACTCATAAACCACTCTTGCTTGGCAGAAGTGCAGCAGTTCCCAGGTCTGGTTTGTTTAAAATGCAGTGTGAATGCTTTGGCTCTTCTCTGTCCTCCATGGGATGACTTTAAACAACCAACACAATGCTTAAGCACATCCATGTGCTCTTGCCTGGATCTGTGCACTCTGGGATGCTGGTTACAGGGTCGGTCTGTGGACAGAGAGTAGATTCAAGGCGATGTATCTTCTGTTCCATGTATTTATGAAATCTCAAATGTGTCTATAATATAAATATAATGGGTGCAGAAGTGTTAGCTTGGAAGTGCAAGGGCTTTTCTTATTCTCTCCTTCAAAGGCCAGTGAAGAAGTCGACAGAATAGAGTGCGGTTAAAGCAGCAGCCTTGATGTTTTTCCCCTGAGCCTGCTTTTGAGTCTCCTGACCTTTCCTTCTCCACTGCAGTCAGATGGGAAATACTTTCCATTGTAACTAATCTAGTCCCAGTTCCATCTTTAAAGGTTGGATATGATGCAGGAATTTATTCCCCAATTGAATCTCAAGCCGGGACTTCGGCACAATTGGGATGACAGGAAGAAGGGAACAAGCTTGTCCCCTCTGTCAAGCTAGCATTGGCTGCATCAGTTTCACCTGCAGGTGACACAGGAGTGTCTTGTTTCCTGGAGCCTTTAATAACACAGAGAAATTGTCCTAGCCCTGATGGAGAGTGAAGTTTCTCTGCTCATCTCTCCTTGTGCTATTGGTGTGTTAAATGGGGAGGATTCTTTCTCTTCCCATTGGTGGTAAAGTCTCTCCATTAGGAGTCCAAACCAGTCAGGTCTTCTGTGGGACTCCTTGGAACCAGCTGGGATGACATTTTCAGCCATCAACATCTCCAATATTGATTTCTCTCCATTACTGCTTCACGTCACTGCTATCCTGTGCTGTTTCCTCTGAGGACTTGCTGGAGTGGTTGTGCTGGGAAACGCTGGCTGCTCTGAGCCTTTGGGAAGTGTTTGGGAAGCTTAGAAGGTGATGTGCCCTAATTGTAGCAGGAATTGCTTCTTCCTTCTGCTGGACGTGATGTCCCATGCAGAAGAGTAGTCCCCATTGCAGCACAGGGAGGAGGCCTGCAGCCCTTCTGGTCAGCACAGCCCTGGGTAACGTGGCTGATATTAGTGTAGATCTAGTTATTGAATTGATGCACACATGCTGCTGGGGTTTGTGTGGATGTGAATCCGTTCCATGCTCTGCATGAGTTTTGGGCAGTCTGGATCTGTAATGACTCAAAGAACAAAGCTCTGAGCAGCTCTGACAGGGAGTTTTGGAAAACTTGAATGTGGTCATTGACAGCAGTTGCTGGTCTTTGTGCTGTGGCAGGGAGGTGAGCAGAAGGGATGTTCCTGTTCCAGCACAGAGCCCGTCTTAGCTGGAGAAAGCAGCTCTGAGCTGAGCTGCCTCACTGGGGGTGTGTGAGATTGGTCTGTGATCCTTGCTCCTATTGTTACTCTCAGATGGGAGTGGGAATTCTAGGAGCGAGGGATTTTGGGGGGTAGGATCGCATCTTCAACCGCGGCAGCAAAATTGCTAGTGCTCGTTTATTGAAGGCATGAGAATCTGCAATGCAGCGTGGGCAGCGCCTTGTGGCTGCAGGATGGTGCTCAGAGCTGGAGCGTGGGCACTGTCCTGGAGAGGGAGAGCCTTCTCCCTGTGGGTTTCTGCAGTTCTCAAAGGGTTTGTAGGGTGAAGCTCTTCAAAGGGAGCAGCTAGTGCAATGAGAAGGTGGTGAGAGAGAAAGCTGCTGACATAAACACGCCTCTTCTGCTCATGCTCCCGGCCTGAATTTCAGCAAGCAAAAGAGTCTGGCTAAAAGGAAGGAGATAGGGATACAAAGTGTTACTGGACTGAAGAGCCTGCTGGGAATGTGGGGTGAGGGATGTGGGACTGATCCCATGCAAGCATACAGCTCAGCCAGCGGCCCTGAGCTCACTGCCTCCTGCACCTGGGGCCGGGTGCAGCTCTGTCTGCCCGCGGGCAGTGGGGACATCTGCTGAACTCACCCTTCTTTGTTTCTCCTCCTGCAGTGCCTGGAGAAGTTCCCTGTGATCCAGCATTTTAAGTTCGGCAGCCTGCTCCCCATCCAGCCTGTGACATCCTAAGGAGGCAGCGGGAGGAGCCAAAGCAGCGGAGGTGTAGCGTGGCACTCTTCCTCCTCCCCTCACTCCCTCCTCATCACTTCACCCGTTCCACAGCCCATCCATTCCTGCACATCCTCATCGGCAGCCACAGACCCAGAGCACTCGGCCTTGCACGGGAGACGGGACCTGAGCAGCTCCTCCTGCAAGTCCCTGCCACGAGGATGTTTCACAAGTGACTGAGGGGCTGCGCTCTCTGCTCTGCTGCCCTGTGCGGATCTGGGCGTGTGAAGGGGGTTCACTAGGGGCTGCCTGGCAGCAAAACCCTCTGCTTTCCTTGCCAGGAGGAAGGGGGTGTGGAAGGGAGGAAGGCACGTGTGTATGCGCTGGTAACAGCAATTTCCCTTTTGGAATTTAATTGAAGTTTCCTGTTGCTGTTTGGTTTGGAAACCATTGCAGTGGGTGAGGTGTGAGCCTGCACGTGTCTGTAAGCAGGGCACCTTTGCTTGGTTCTTAAATGGGAAAGGGGAACTGTGGGGAGCCCAGGGTACCACCTCTCCTTCAGCCCTAATAAGGAAAGCCACCTCCCTCCTTCCGCCATCTCTTCTGCAAGGTCGCCTGGCTCTTCCTTTCACAACACCACCTCTTGTGTGAAGCGAGGAGGCTGTGAGGTCTGAGCTGGTTTAGAGCTGAGAGCCCTGGCTCTGTAGGAACGGCTGTGCAAGGACTGCTGAGTGGTACCTGCTCAGGCTCCCTCCCCTCTGTAGTTAATGGGCACAAAGAATCACACGTTCACACACATTCATTGCTGTGTAGGGATCATCTGGGTCCAACCTGCCCTCTGTGCTCTCCTCTCTTCCTCCTCTGTGCTCTGCTGCCCTGGGGCTGGGCTGGCCTCAATGGCACAAGGTGGCCATGGTTGCTACTGCTTGGTCATAAATTATGGTGACAGCCTTATAGCAATGGATTTCCCCATAAAGCAGCATGTTCCTCAGCCCTTTTAGGGAGGCATCTCTGGAGCAAAGGCAACATGGGGGCAAGCGTGCAACTTAACATGCACTTATATACCTGTGCTGGAAGTAAAAAGCCTAATTAGCCCAGGTCAGCAGGTTTTAGCTGGAGAAAGCTCTCTTCCCTCTATCATTCCTTGCTGGTGCTTCCCAAGCAGCAGGACTGTGCTTTCAGTGCTAGCAGCAGCTTGGAGGTAGGGGAATGAATGGAGCTGTGGTCCTAATCAGCACCAGCATCACTCAGAGGGCAGAAATACCTGGAGCTGTTGTGTCCATATGTCTTGACTGAGGTGGCCTACAAACCTGGGGAGTGGAGATCTTAGGGTTCCAGGGTTCCCAGGCTGGGTTTGGCAGGGGGTGAGCCCTGGCTGGAGGCAGCTGTGTCCCTTCTCTGGTTGCTTGCCTTTTGCAGATGCACTGCTAAATAAGAGCAGGTGGCTGCTGAGCTAACGCAGAGCTTTCTGCCATTGTCCTGAGCTGGGCATGGATCTGAGCTGCCTCAACCAACTATAGATGTGCGTTTTAAATAATGAAAGACTCAAGTCTTGTTCTAATCTCAAATTGTTAACGAGATGCGTGTGTCATCTTGGCTTTACGAGTGGGAATAGGGCTGGAGCCCTGTGCTTGCTGGGAGCCTGCTTCTGATGGAGCAGACCTCAGGCTTCTCCTTCTGCATCCCCTCTCCTTGCTCTGTGGCTTCTGGCAAGTGTCACCACGCTGTAACTGGCTGCATGGCATCTGGCTGGTGAGGGCTGAGCTAAAGTCTGTGGCTTCCCAAACCTGCCCAATGGCTGGGGCTACATCTCTCCCAGTAATCCGATGGAAACGAGGCTTCTATGTAAAAGGATGGGTGGAAATGTCGACATCCACACCCTGTGTACTGGGAGAGACACCCAGAATATGAAATACAGCACCAAAAAAGGGTGGGGAGCTGCTTCCTTCCCCTGCAGCCGCTCTGCAGGGATGGTGTCCCCGGGTTGGGAAGGTGGGAAGAGGCTCACGGGTACCTCTTGCTTGCCTGAATCTGCGCTTCTGTTCTGCTGGGGCTTTGTGGACTTGGAGCAGCTCGTTCTTGTCTTGTGAGATGGATCTCTGTAGGTGGCACTTGGCTGCTCGCCTTCCTCCAGCTCCCAGCAGTGAGCATGGGCTCTCAGGGCTCAGCTCCTCTCCCGTGGCTCCACCATCAGCAGCGCCTGGGGTCGGAGCATTCTTCCCCCCTAATCCCCCCCCCCCAGCCCCCCAACATTGTGGTTTTAATTAAAGTCTCTGTTTTGCACCAGTGCCTGTGTTGGTCTCTCCTGCGTGGGGTTTGTTCCCTCTCTGTGGTGTTGGGAAGATGCTTTGCAGAGCCACTCGCCTGTTTGTTGGCTGCATGCTTGCACCAAAGCCGACTCGTTGTTGCACTGCATGAAGCAAGCACGTCCAGGCTGCCTGTGTATCCTTGTTAGCCTCTTTCTTTCCATGGTACGCTGTGTTTGATTTATTTATTAAACCACTGTGCTCCATCTGCCCCTCCCTCCCGGCTGGGGTTTGGCACCTGGGTGATGTGCCACCAAATACCTCTTGAAGATCAGAGACTCTCATGACCAAAGGCTGTTTGAGCCGCGTTTCTGAGGCTGAGAACTGGAACCCTTTTCCTTCAGATGTTTTTCCTGTCCTGCCGTAGGTGCTGACTCAGCACTTCCAGCATCAGTTTAGCTCAGCAGCTTTGTTGGATGCCTGTAGAAAATTATACCTGGAACTTCTCAGGAGCGGTGGGAGCTGGCATAGCTGTGCTTAGGTTTCTTATCTTCTCTGTCAGCACGGGGCCGGCTGTGTGAGTGCGCACAGATGGGAGCGGGGAATGTCATCTTGGGTCAAACATCTTTGCATTCATCTTGGATGCATCCCTTGGTGAGCACAGCAGACGTAGCGTGGGTTTCTCCCCATTGAGCAAGCTGGGATTTTCAATGCATTTCTCAGAGCTGGGCCGTGCTGGGCTGTGGTGCCTGGGCTCAGGGGCTGCTGTGCTGCTGCTGCTTTGTGTTCCACAGGTCACCACCGACCTTCCCCACCTGCCTGTCTTTGCAGCCCTCTTTTATAAATGCTGGTGACAGCTGGTAATAAATGAGGTATGAGTTGAGAGAAGCAGCCTCGCGTGGTGGTGGTAGGAATAAAAGCCAAAACTGTGTTGTGGCATCGCTGCTGTATTCGCTTCTCATCCAAACCCGAGCCGACGTGCTGGTGGGAGCCTTCTGCAATGGAACAGGTCATGGGTGCCTTGTTGCTTCAGAGAAGGGCTTTCCTGGCCCAAGTGTAGAATCTGACAGGGCTTCTGGAGGCCGTTCCATGCTCCGATAGCCGGGAGAAGAGATGTTTGTCCTAATCAACGTGGCTTCACCTAATTAACGTGGCTTCACCAGCAGCGAGCACCTTTCTCACTCATTCCTGAGTGTCCTGAGGACCGATCTTGTGAAAATGGTGCCAAACTGTGAACTGGAGCGAGCCCAGCTGGAGGAGGGCTGCTCCAGCTCCATGGGCTCCAGCAAGGACTGAGCCCTGAGGGGCATCCTTGGATTGGGTGGCCAGGAGAGGCCTTTGGGGGGTGGAAGGATTCTCCTGGTTGCTATAAGAAGTCCGGCACTGGGCGCTCCCTGCAGGTGTACGTGCAGTTGTTGCTAAAACTGGAGAAGTCATTCCCCATTCCCCACGTTCCGAGTTGCAGTGGTACCAATAAAGGCCATCCGAATCCCTCACCGGGTGCTCAGCACATTGGAACTGGGGCTGGGGTCCCAATGTGGGTGGGTTACAGTTAGATTTGTGCCCTGGGATCCACTGAGCTTAGGGATGGAGGAAGAAGAGAAAGCAGAGAAGAGGTTCCATGCGGTTCTTCTGTTTCTAAAACTCGTGGGAGAAAAAATCCAAGCAGTGCACAGTCAGGATACCCAAATTACCCATTTTGATGTGGATTTCTCCCAGTTTGGTGCCAGGTATGGCACTGCTCTTCTGCAGCCTCCATGTAGGCACAGCACTTTGAGCTTCATCCAGAACAAAAGAAATACACAGCGTGCTGTAGCTAGAAGAGCAAACCACTCCAATATTCCTGAGCATCAATATGACCTATCAGGGCTACAAACTCTATGAACTGCGTGGCGTGGTGGCTATAAAGAAACTCCAGCTAGATTTTAAGATACTGGAGCGTGTTACTTCTTGGGTTCCCCGTTGGATGTGGGAAGGAGCCGATTGCTGGAAGTGGCCATTCCTCAAAGCGTCGGCCTTTCTCTGTGTTCAGACCATACGCCTTTAAAAATATGACTTCAGATATTACATCTCCCCTTCGATAAAACTCCCTTACAGGCAGGAATAAAACTTACAAAAAGGCTGTTACAGAGACCATCAGCTCTCTATTAGATCGCCTGGAATATGCTCCACCAGCAGCGGAGTTTAGTCTTCTCCAAATTACTGTAGAGGATTTGACTGTATCTTGCTGATCCATCCACATTTTAATTTCCTCTGCACGGATACATATTGCAGGATGCTGGAAATCCCCAAGCCCACTGGAGCTGCACGACTGGATGTTTCATCCTGTAACACCAATAAAATGTTAATGCATACTAATAGCGGCAGCAAAGGGGTTTATGGAGCGAGCTTGGGAGCATTTGATAATTGCTGGGGTGTCCGTGACGTGGGAAATTTGGGGTTAGGGTCATCAAATGCTGCCCTTTGTCAGCACAGAGAGAGAAAACCCCTCTGGTAGACCCCGAGGGAGTGGGGGAGGGGTTTGGGGGGCAAATGCTGGAGCATGGCATGGAGCGTGCATGGGGCACAGGGTGGGCAAGGAGACAGATGGGGCAGGATGAAACTGCCCAGGGAAGGGATGGGGTCACTGACCATGGAGGTGCTTCAGGACAGGGCAGAGGTGGTGCTGAGGGACGTGGCACAGCGGTCAGCAATGGAGGGTGGTTGGACTGGATGGACTTCAAGGTCTTTTCTAGCCTTCGTGATTCCGTGATTCCATTGGGGAGCTCAGGAATAGGGGGTGTGGGGAGGGAGCAGGTGGCTGCCTCCACACACAGCTTTTCCATTCACGTCAGCATCCGCTTCCGTGCTGTAAAACCTGGAGAAACGGGTTAAAAAAGCAGCAGTGCACAGGTACAAATGCTGCTGTGTGGGGAGGAGAAAGGGGAAGCCACTGCCTTGTTGTGAGATTACTACAGAAATAAAGACAGAAACGAAACCGGGGGAAGGTTACAAACCAAACTGGGGGTGTGCAGAGCGCGCCCTGGGCTCGGTCAGTCCTCATAGGAGGGCTGTTTGCTTCCCCCCACCTGGGAACAATTGAGAGCAGGGCTGATGGGGGCTAAATCAGAGGTGGCCCCTGACAGCTGTGGGGTTGTTTCCTCAGCCCAATCATGGAGGCAGAGGGGAGATAAGAGCAGGGTTTGGGGCTCGGTTTCTTTCCCTTTTTCTCCTCTTGCGTCCTTCCAGGAGGGACTGGGATGACCTGAGCAGTGCAGCCGCTCACTGGGGAGCTGAGGTGAGCAGGGTGTGCTGGGCTCTGAGCTCTGCTTTGGGAGGGAGCAGCCGGGTTCTGTTGTTTCTGTGTTTGTGAGGCAGTGACTCATTGTCTCAGAGACCCCTTGTGGGTTTTGCTGTGTATCTGTGCTGTGCCATCACAGCCCCCGAGATGTCAGTGCTTGGAGGTTCTGCTTCTGCTTTGCAGTGTTGGTGGCAGCAGCTGCTCTGTGCTCAAAGTTGCTGCTTTGCCTTTTGCTCCCTGTGCTGTTTTCTGTTGGATGGTGCCTTTGGTTACAACGCAGCCCCTGTGAACTTCCCGAGGTGGGTTTCACTTGAGCAGCATTGTAACCATCAGCTCTATGAGCGGGACATAGCAAGGCCAAATGTGAGTAATTACCACTCCAATGCTAATTACCTGCATTGGGCCCAAACCCAACGCATCAAACGCCGCTCACAGGAGCGCTGCCTGGACCTCACAGCTGAGCATCCCTATAGCTGTGCTGCTGTTCTCTGTGCACAGCAGAGCTCAGACATCTGCTCACACCGCATCCCCAAACGTGCTTCCATTCGTTCCTATCTGAGCTGGGGCACTGCGATGGGGGGCACGTGGCTCGGGGCTGTGGGTCCTGTGGGGTGCACAGAGCTGATGTGTGTGCAGTGATGTCCCTGCATGCAGCCGCTGCCCTGGGCCTGGCAGTGATTGGGCTGTGGCTTACAGCACTCGGCACAATGTGGAACATCCTAATGAACCCCTAAAAATTTTAATCAGCCCCCAAACACTACTGCAGGGTTCTGCTGAGCTGTGGGACTCAGTGTGGCCCTGAGTGAAGAGGGGAATGTGAGGCCCATTACTTGGAGGCAGCATCTCTCTGGGTGGGGGGTGGTCTATTCCCCTCAAACTGAGGGGCTCAGCACAAAAGCAGCCCCTGGTCCTGAGAATGGGATCCTCCTGCAGCTCTGCTCCAGCCCAGCTCCCTCCCAGAGCCCTAAACCAACTCTGCTTGGTCACAGGGTATGAGGAGATGGGATGCCAAGGGGTTTGGGCTGTCACATCAGCCGGGGGGGGGGGGGGGGGGGGGGGGGGGGGGGGGGCGGGGAGGGGGGTGGGGGGGCGGGGCGCAGCAGGTCAGGGTGGGCTGCCCCAGACTTTGGGTACCACACTGCACTCAGCATCACTCCGGGCTGTGGGTTATGGAGGGGTGGAGCTGTTTGGAGCCCAGAGGTGCGGGGGATGCGGCTGTCGGGGTGCAGCCTTTCCGTCACCTCCCTGCCAGCCCGAGCGTTTCTGCCATCATGATTAATTTATCAGGTGCTTATGAATATGCAGATGAGGTACCGGTTTCCAGGCTCTGCTTTCAGGAGAGACTATGATGGGCTTTCTGCATCTTCAGCAGAGAAATGTCGTGTACCGGGGCTGGGAACAAATAAGTAACGGACAGCGCCGGGGTCGCGGTGGCTCTGCGGAGCTCGGAGTTCTGATCGTTCCTCGACGCTGGGGGTTTTTACCCACGTCCCTACGGAGCGGCCCTCGCCCGCTGGTTATCTGTCCTACGGCGGTGGGTTTGTCCATTCCAGGCTTTGAAATTGCGATGGGAGCCTCAGAAAGTTTGCAGTGGGAATGGGGCTCTGTGGGTGACGGGGCTCTGCGTCCCGCTAGGAACCCCAATGGCCGGAGATGGGGAGCGGGGCGAAGGGAAGATCGTGCGCTCAGTGAGCGCAGCCCCGGCCCCTCCGTCTGTGCGGGGGTTGAGGGGGGCGGGGGGGATGCGGTTCTCCGAGCTTTGCTGACCCATCCGCCGTCCGCGGACACAACTCCCCGACGCGCCGTTTGCGGCCGCGCTTCCCCCGTCGGGGCGATGCTCGGACTGACGGTGCGACCCGCTGATCCCGGGGGTCCTTTCCGACCGTTCTGATCGCACGGTGCCGTTCGGGAGCCCCCGGCCCCGCTCCGTCCGTTGCCGGCTCGAACGCTCGGAGGTCCCTTCCCTGCCCCGCACTGAGGTCGGGGCTGCCTCCCCCCCTCCCGGCGCTGCGGGGCGCGCTGCGGGCACCAGGGGGCGCGGTGGGCGCGGAGCGACGGAGGGGGGGTCCGCTCCCGGCTCAGCTCCCGAGCCGCCCCCCCTCCCCTCCGTAACCCCAATTTTGGCCGCCCCTCCCCCTCATCTGCTGGAGGGGAAAAGAGTGCGGGTTTGGAGGGTCTGCGGGTGTCCGTGTGTCGGTGCGGGGTTGGGGGTGGGAACTGCGAGCGTTTTGCACGGGATTTTTAAAGATCTTGACGGTAATTCGCGCATCCCGCGGTCAGCGCGGGGGTGGGACGGGAGAACCCGCGGCTTTCATTCATTTGGTTTGAAGGAGTGGGGCGGGGGGGGGGGAAGAGACGCACGCAAAAAGGGGGGGGTAACCCACCACCACCACCACCACCACCACCCACACGCACCACCCAGCGGCACCGCGCGGGGATAACAAACTCCAACTCAAAAAAAACTTCCCGAGCGCATCGGGGAACGCGCAGAGGTGCGGGACGGGGGCGGCGGGGGGGGCCTCAAATCTGCGCGGGGCTCTGCGGGTCCGGGGGGGTTTCGGGGAGGGGGTAAAGGGGGAGGTGGGGGTCGGGGGTTGGGCGGAGGGGAATGCGGGGTTGTGGGGAAAATGAGGGCGCAGCAACTTTATAATCGACTTTTTATTAAGATTATAAATTTTAAACAAATCTGAACAGTTTTACCCGGTGATATATAATTCCATATGCACAAAAATACAGGTTACAAACAAAGGAAATAATAATAATTAAAAAAAAAAAAAAGACAATAACAAAAAAAGGAGGAAAGCAACTGAACAAAAACCCCAAACCGAACCCCAACACAACGTCCTCAGTTACACACAGTGCCGATCCCGTGAAGTGGGCAGAAACACACACACGTGGAGGGGGGGGGAGACCAGAAAACCCACCTTTTTACAACAAAAGGTTTTTCTTTCCAAAACAAAAAATAGAAGAAATGCTATTAGGAAACAAACGAACCTACAGGAGCCGAATCTCCTCCCAAAGCACGCTGGGTTTGCAGTGCTGGAAGGCCGGCACCAGAAGAGTTGAACTTAAAAAGCAAAGGGGGGGCGGGGGGGAGGCAGCCCCGCTTTTTGCTCCCCCCGCTCGTGTGACCCCATAACCCCGCAGCAGCGCTGGGGAGGGGTTGAAGTCACATCGCACGCGTTTCTATGCTGGGGGTGGGGGGGGGGGAACAAAGTTGAAATGTTTTCATTTCTACCTTTTTTTTAACATATCGCACAAAGCGGAGCTGCCGGGGGGTCCCGAAGTGCCCCCCGCCGCCGCCCGGTTCTCACGTGGCCCCGCGGCCGCCCCGGGCGGACACAAAGAGGATTCAGCCTGGAGGTGCTCCTAGGGTGGCATTTTTCTGTTTGCTTTTTAATTATTATCTTCACCCCCCCCTCCCTTCCCCCCCTCCTCATCCTCCTCCCCGTTTGTTTGCTTAATTATTATTAATTTCTTTCTTTCTCTGCAAAAATAAACTCCCAAGATCTTAGATTTTTTTCTTTATTGTACAATTTATAAAACATCGCGCTGCCCTCCCGCCCCCCTCCCAACCCCCCCCGTTCCCCCCACCCGCCCCTCTCCCCAACCCCCATCCCCTCCTTTGTTTCTGGGTGTCTCCCCCCCCTCCCTTTTCCCCCACCCCATCCGAGAGCTCCGCGCACCGCGGCCCCCCCCGCACCCCCGTCTCTCCCTCCGCTCCCCTCTCCGCTCTAAAACGCGACGATGGCCCGAGTCCAGGCCCCCAGGCTGGCCAGCGCCTGCTTGCCGCACAGCTGCCCGTTGAGGGGCTGCTCCGAGTCCGCCTGCTGCCGGCTCACCAACCCCGTGAAACCGGAGCCGAAGATGGAGATCAAGTTGGAGATGTTGGAAGAGTCCTGCGGGTGTTCGGCGCTGCCGTACTCCTCGAAGCGGGCGCGTTTGGTGCACGGGGCGAACTGGGGGCCGCCCGCCACCCCGCCTCCCCCCGGCTCCCCTTCCTCCACCCCCTCCTCTTCCTCCTGCCCCGGGTAATACTTGCGCTTAGCGCCCGGCGGGGGCGGCGGGGAGGGGGGCCCCGGAGCCGCGGGTTGGCAGCAGCACGGGCACTGCGAGCAGCACTCCTGGTGCAGGTAACCGTTCTCCACCGTGGTCACGACGTGCGTGTCCAAATCCAGCACCGTGGTGCGGCTGCTACAGTGCTGCTGCGTTCCTCCTCCGCTCCCAAAGTCACAACCGGAGGAAGCGGCGGCGTAAGGGGGGGCCGCCCCGGCACCGTGTCCCGCTCCGTGCCCGGCGGGGGCCGCTCGGTAGAACCCCGCGGAGTCTCTGCACGGCGCTCTGTGCTGCAGTTCGGGGGGAGCGGAGCACAGCGATACCTCCGGCCCCGGTTCCGCGCCGCCCCGCAGCGCCGCGCAGCTCCGAACGTCGCGCTCGTGGGGGTCGCCGGGCAGGGGGGGCATCTCCGGAGGGGCGGAGGGCGGCGGAGGGGGGCAGGGAGGGGGAACGGCGAGCAGCGGGGCTCCGTCGGGGTAGTGCTGCTGGCGGCGGTAGAGCTCGGCGTAGCGTTCGCTCAGGTAGAGCTGGCGGGCGTTGCGGAGCACATAGGAGACGAGCAGGTTCTTGTGAAGCTTGATGCCGCCTCGCTGAGTGCGGGAGCTGTGGATCTTCCGCAGGGAAATACTGATCAAACTCTGCGCATCGAGGGTGCACTCCATCCTCCTCCTGCGGCCCCTCAGCATCTGCTCTCGCCACGCAGCCCGGGCCGCATCCACACGGTGCAAAGCGGGAGGGCGTGCGGAGGGGCTTTGGGGTCGGTTTGGTGGTGGTTTGGGTTTTGTTGTTGTTGTTGTTTGTTTGTGTGTGTGTGCAAATCCAAAATAATAGATTAAAAAAATAGATTTATATAAAAGAGGCTCCAAAAGGCAAAAAAAGAAAAGAAAAAAAGGAAGAAAAAAAAAAAAAAGAAGGGGTTTGGGGAGGAAAGGGAAGGGGAGAGGGAGGGAAAAATGGGGAAAGGGGAAGGGGGAGGGGGGGGAGAACCGGAGAACGGAGGGGGAGAAAGAGAGGGCTGGCTTCAGGGGGCGGCCAGCGCAGGGAGCGGAGCGGGCATCGCCGTGCGCGCCGGTGCTCCGCGCTGCTGTGCTGCGCTGCTGCCGCGCTCCGAGCAGCACGGCGCGTGCAGGCAGTGCAAGCACTGCGAGCGCTGCGAGCACTGCAAGCACCGCCACCAGCGCCGCGCGCGCCCCCGCCCTCCCCGCGCGCCGCCTCCGCGCGCGCCCTCCGCCCCGCCCCTCGGCCCCGCCCCCTTCTTCCCGCCCTCCCCCCGCCCCCCTACGGCCGGTACCTGTCGCGCAGAGGCACTGAGCGCCCGCCCGCCCAGCCCCCGCCTTTTATAGCGCGGTGCCGGCCCCGCCCCGCCCTCTCCGAGAGGGTGGCCAATGGGAAAACGGAGGGCGGGATGACGGGCGGGGGGGAGGACCAATAGGAGTGAGGCGGGCGCTGAGCGCCGTTCAAACGCCGACGGGCGCTCCGCCTCGCCGCTTCAGGTGAGCGGGGCGGCGCGCAGCGCTGCGAGTCCCGGTCCCGCATGGAAGCCCGGTACAGCGGCACCCACCGACACACCTCCGTACTCTCCGGTCCCGGCAGCTGCGTGCAGCCCCCCAGCTGCGGGCTCAGCCTCACTCTGCACGTTCAGCCCCTTTGCACGCTTTGAGCGCTGGGGACGGGCTCCAACCGCGGTGCTTTTTGCCCTAAGTGAGCAGCGTTAGGTGTGAGGTGTGATGAATCACGGGCTGCTCCTTAAGGGCTCCTACCTCCCCTCCTTCCAGCTGGCTGAGGGGCCGTGTGCTAAGAGGGGGTGGGATGGGGGCTGGCTTTTGGCGCTGGGGGTCTCCACTGCCCTCACTGAGCAGCGATGTGGGGGTTTTGGTTCCCGTAGGTAAGAGTTTTATAAGCCCTGGGGCTGGGGGGGGCTGCAGTGTGGGGTGGGAGGAAGGTTGTGACCCCCCCCCCCCTTTGCTAGGAGTGCTGGAGAGCCAGCCTGCAGATCCCCTGTTCTGGGGGTGCAGGGGCTGCAGAGGGTTCCTATCATTACCTGGGGTTTGGGGGGGCTTTGCTGCCTTGCTGGGCTCAGCTGTGGGGGTGGTGGGCTTCACTGCAGCACAGGGGAGCAAACTCAGCACCGCAGGGGGTTTCTCCCCATAGAAATCCCAGCTGGGAAGCAGCTGGTCCTAATCCTCGCCTACAGAGCAGCTCCCTTCACCCTCTGCTCTCAGCTGTGCGGGATGCGCTGAATGACGCTGAGCATCGCTGACCTCCTGTTGGATCCTCTTGGTCTGTTTTCCTGATCCATATAATGAAAAACAATCACAGTCTTGCCCAGAGGTGGCTGTAGCTGAAGGCAGTGGGTATGGGCATCTGAGATGTGGGACTGCACTGCTTTCCCTCTGCTCGGCTCCTTCCCTCACAGCCCTTCCTTGCTGGAGCTCAGCCTTCCCGTGCTGCAGCCTATGAGCCAGGAGCTGCTCTGCACAGCTGGGGTGCAGCAGGGCTGTTGTTTGCAGCAAATCGTGGTTATTTTAGGGTGCTTTTGTGGGAGAACCTAGGTTTGCCCCTGCTCACAGGCACCGGAGGCTGGGGGTTGCCTTAACCCCCCGCCTTTGCTGGGGTTGGCGCTCTCAGGCTGAGCCAAGCTGTGGCTTAGCAGCGTTCCCCTGGGCAGCAGGGAAGCATGACAGAGGGTGTTGCTGCCTCCAGCCTGTGCAGGCAGTGCCTGCTGTCGTGTCCAGCCCACGCTTGCTGCTTTCTGGCCCATTTCCATCTGTAAAGCTCCAGATGTGGTAGTGGTCCAGGCTGAGAGCCGGACTGCCTGTCAGCTGGCTGCTATGAGTGCCTTGGGCAGCCCGCTGGCTTTGCTAGCTGCAAAGCGTTGTCCTGGTGAGCACTGCATCATCCTGCTCCCTGTCCTGCCCTGCCTTGGGTTTGCAGTGGGATGCTGCACGGTGTTGGCCCTTCTTGTTTTAATCGTTGGTTAGCTGTGCAGGCTGTGGGTTTAATGGAAGGGTCAGGGCTCTGCGTGCAGCAGTGCTGTGTTTATCAAGGTGCAGAGGGCTGTGCAGAAGGTAGAGTGTCCTCAGGGCTGTGGAGGTGTTGCAGGCCATCCCAGTGCAGGAGGTGCTGCTGCCTCCACCTGCCTGCAAAGTTCCCTCTGCTGTAGCCTCCTGAGAAGCTTCATGCCACCAGAAAACCCAAGAGCACAGTAGAAGCCTCAAAGAGATGAAGTTGGAATTAAAACCTTAATCTTATTTACATTCACAGTAATTAATATACAAGCTATAAAACACGGGCCCAATCCTCTGGCTGGCTGCTGGGCACTGGGTGCCTGCAGGCTGCCTCCTCCCTGGCTGGCTCTGCTGGCATTGCGTTCTGTTTGCAGGCATGGTGGCTTTAATCCTGGAGCTGGGATGGGCTGTGTGCTGTGAAAGCTGCCCCACTTTGGCCCGTGGACTCTAAAATCTGCTGGAGACGTGAGAATGGCTGATACCTGTCTCAGCACATGGCTGTAAGCTCTGCTTTTCTGAAAGGATAACAAGTCCTGCATGTTTTCCGTCTCTGCAGCAGCAAGCTGGGGCAGGATGGGTTTGTTCAGAGCTTGCCTTTCCCAGGAAAATCACAGAGTCCTGTCCAGCGTTGCCAGCCCCTGGTCTCAGGTGGGGTTTGTGTGTCCCTCCCATGGGAAAGGGCCCCAAGGACACTCCTGCTGTAGGGCACATTTGGTCTGACACCACCTCAGTTCCATGTCACTGCAGCTTTACCTGCTGAGCACCAGCACTCCTGCAAAGGACAGGAGGATGGGCCCGGGTTTTACAGTCTGGAGGGCTGTGTGTGTGTGTTTCCCTGCACACATGCTGCCGGCCCTGGGGGAATGGCAGGCTGGCCTAGGATGGGGATGGCACAGCTGGACCACGGCTGCTCCAGCCCTGCTCACATCGCAGTGCCAGCGCTGCTCTCGCAGCCGTCGATCCTACAGCAGGTTCCAGCAACCTGGCGGACCGCTGCTCTCAGCTGCAGAGTAAACAAGCTGGCAAGAGAAACCATTTTGCTTCAGCTAGTAGGAGAAACCCTTTTTAGGTAGCACTTCCAACTGGCGAGGCTCTCCTTCATTAACCCCCTCCTTCCCTTCCCAATGAAACGTGAAAGTTGCAGCAATCAGAGATCAGGCGCTGGCTGGTGCATCTTTGCCACCTAGAGCGATGAACACAGACACGAATTTGCTGCTTGATCTTGTAATTTCAGTGCAATTAGACTAGCTGGTGTAGAGCAATTTCCCCTTGAGCCTCGGAGTCCCGAGCCTGGCCATTGCTGAGCTTCTCTCAGACAAGGAAGCGTTTGGGTATTGGCTGAAACGTGGGTTTTTTGGGTACACCTGGAACCTGACTCCCTGGAGACGCGTCTGTGAGATGGAGCTGCGGGTGCCTGGCATGTCTGAAAAGGAGCCTGCTTTTCAGGCTTGCTTATTACAA
Organism: Perdix hodgsoniae; assembly: GCA_035772895.1. NCBI lineage: Eukaryota > Metazoa > Chordata > Aves > Galliformes > Phasianidae > Perdix > Perdix hodgsoniae. The sequence continues at coordinate 4,909,557 of JAPSGF010000020.1, read as the reverse complement.
GTCAGGCACCCAAAGCTAGTGGGAAGACAAGCCAGAACAAGGCTGCAGGTCGGGCTCTGGGAGCAGGGCTGGCCGATGCCACCCCATCCCCTGAGCTGGGTTTTAACTGTGAAGTGTTTAATGCCTCCCAAGCATTACTGCAGCACAGGGCATGGAACAGTGCTCTGAACTCTAATCTGGTCTGAACCTACCTACCTTCACAGACTTGCTTTCTTCATTTCTTCCACCCCGGTACCACAGATCACGCACTGGACTTTGCCTGTGCTGCTGGTTTTTAGCCCATGTGTGTCTCTGCTGCTGGCTTGCTGTTCCCACAGCTCAGTCTGTGTTAGCTGATCTCTTCCTTGCTGGTGGAAATGAGCTGCTGGCGGTGTGACCAGAGCTGTGGCTGTTTGTGGGAATGCTCAGCATCCCTTTTGGTCTTGGTGTGGTTTGCTTGTGCACCCAGAGCTGCTGGGGCGATGCTCTGCAACGATGGCATCACATTGCTTCTGGTGCAGGTACACATTGCAGATTCCCAGTAAAACCACTGCAGGATGCTGAAGCCATGAGATAAACTGCTGAAAGTGTAGGAGTTGCCATTTTGGGAAGCATGCATCCAATCCCTCCAGTGAGTGCTTTGGGCTGGGAGCTTTCCTGGACCCAGGGCTGAAATCAGAGGTGCTTCTGCTCATGAAACCTGACTGTGCCCAGCACCAGCTGTCATCATGGGGCTGTGAGGGACTGGCACTGACCACCCCACCTGAGAGCCTCATGACCATGGCTTGAGGGATGTGATGGCTCTGTGATGGCTCCTGTGCTGGGAACAGGAACAAATATCACTTGGAGCCAGCAGGGAGGTGATTGCCAGGCTAAAGGACAGCCCTGAGCTTTCTTTCTGCCTGGGAAAGGTGGCTCTGCCCCCTGGTTTGGCAGCTGGCCTCCCTCCCCATGCTGGTGTTCGGCTTGTAGGTGGATTGTCGCAGGGAAAATGCAAGAGAAGATCTCTCCAATTTGTTTTTGCTTCAAGTGGGACCAGGTCTCTGCTGTGGGTTTTGTTGGAGGATGTGGATATCTCCAACAGTTCCTTGAGAAAGCTGGTCTGTGCTGGTGGCTCCATGGGCAGCTGGTGGTGATGGACCACGTGGTCTTGGTTTCCCAGAGCTGCTTTGGGAATTTGCTGCTGCCACCCCAGAGCATCTCTTCCAGGAGGAATGAGATGTCCCTGGGCTCTCTGCTGGGCTGTGGTATCTGATAGTGACCTTATTTAATTTCCAGGTTAAATATTTTGATGCTGCTCAGCTGAGGGGTGGTCTCTGGGCTCGGTCTGAACCCATGTTACAGCTCTAGCAGCAGCTGTGCTGGACTGTGCTCTGCCCTAAGCCTCCAGCATGAACGAAGGTCAGCTCCTGCAATTCCCCACCCACCTGTCCTGGTGGCTTGTAGGTGCCAACCTGCCTGTCCCACCGTGAAGGCAGCGTGAGAGCACCCAGCACGGCTGGTCCTTTCCTGTTCTCCTGCTTGCCAAGCCAGCACGGAGAGCAGTCGGGGCAGCCGGGTTGAGCAAAAATCGCATTGAAGTTGGAGCTGCAGCTCAGATGCGGTCTGGGTGCCGGGAGGATGGTGCATGGGATCTGCACGGGCTCCTGGACCCGGCTATGATGCGGTTCCCCTCTCTTGAAAAGTGACCCGAAGGGCGCACAGCCGGCGCTGCCTGCCGACACGGGCTCCGAAGCGGTTAATCGCTGCGATGTGATGGCAGCTTTCCCCCCGCGGAGCCCTTTCTGCCGGCTGGGAGCGTGGCCTTGCCCTGGCCGGAGGACTACAGACCGTGGCAGGGAGCAAAGCGCTGGGGGATGCCGGGACTGGTAGTCTGGGGACAGTGAGGTCCCCGCTGTCACTCGTGGCTGGGGCGGGGGGACCCGGAGGGGATGTGCGGGCTCGGGGAGGAGCCAGCGTCTTCACCCACTTTGTTGTTAAATACCTTAAAGGAGCAGTGGCTGTGCCCGAGCGAGCTCCCTAGCGGAGCCGCGCAACCCGGGCTGTGGGCTTTTTAAAGATAAAAATCGCTCGCTTGGCCTTTGGGATTAACGAGCTCCGTAACTCCTTCGGTGCCTGGCAGCTGGCAGTGGCCTCGCTGCGCCGCCGCTCCTGCATCCCTGCCGGAGCATCCCTCTGCCGTGCCGTGCCGGGATGCTGCTGAGTGCTGGTGCTCCCGGGGTCAGGAAGTCGGCACTGGGGGCTGGCAGGGGGGTGTGTGAGCCCCACAGCTGAGGAGCTTCAGAGCAAAGCACGGAGTTGTGGCAGTGTGAGCAGCTTTCTTGTGCCGCGGTGGCGTGGCTGTGACCTGCAGATTTCTCTCCCGGTGTAGCTCGGCCTGGCACACGGTGCTTGCAGCCAGCTGCCCCAGCCTGGCCCTGCGGCTCACCTGGCTCCCGCTCAGCAGCTCGGGTGAAACCCGGAGGGAGGGGACAGCAGAGCCCCCGCTCCCTGCAGCAGCTCCCACCTGCGATGGGGCAGGCTTGGGGTGCGGGGATGGGGAATGCGGCCAGGTGAGTGCTGGGACCACGATGAGGGGCTGGCAGTAAAATGCTGACCCCACAGAGCCGTCCTGGCACCTGGCTGCCTCCAAAGGCTCTGTCCCTGCTGCTCTTTTCTTGCCTCTGCATCCTACTGGATGAAATCCCTCTGCCGGCATGCATGCTGGAGGGGGGCTGCCGGGGCCTCGCTGACTGGAAAAGCAGGAATAACCACCAAAATGCAACCGGCGGGGAGGGCTCAGCACTGGCAGCTGAGCCGGTTGGTGCTGGGTGATGCTGTGGGGCAGACGGCCCAGGCCTGCCCATGTTCCCGTGGCTGCATGCTGCAGCTCACCCCTGAGCCTGAAGGCAAGCACAGGCTTTGGGTGGCAGCGCTGAGCCCTGTGCTGTTACGCCCCCCCCCCCCCCCCCCCCCCCCTTCTCTTGCTCCTCTGGGTGCTGGTTGGCTGCCTGCCCACGGAGGGGCTGAATTCGATCCTTTTTCCCTTGTGCCTGCAAGTGTTGGAGGCAACACTGGGCACATCCAACCCCGTCTGGGACCAGGCTCCTGCTGGCTGTTGCTGGGGGTTCAGGCTCATGTCAGGGCTGCACGAGGCTGTGTGCAGCGTGGCACAGCTCAGCCTGTGCTGCTAACCTCGGTCCCATTGCTCGCTGCCTGTGCTCTCCTTGACACTGTGATGTGCTGATGCTTGCTGCCTTGCAAAAGGCTCCTGCGTGTGTGTGCTGAGCCTGGTGGGAACATGCCTGTAAAGCTTTGAGCCCCAATGCTGTGTTTAGGGGGAGCGTGGGCTGTACAGGGACCTGCTGGTGATATCTGGTGGGGAGGGCTGAGGAAAGCTCCCCTGCAGGCACCTGTCTGGCACTGTTGCCTCTTTCTTTTTGCTTTTCACCCCTTGCCTGCCGTTTAGGTGCCTTGTATTGGCTGCCTAATGTGTAATGATGGTTGCATTGCAGCAGATGCCTGGAAGGAGCTCCGTGCTGAGGTTTGCACCCCTTTGCATCCCCCGAGCTGATTACTTCTGACAGCCCTGCTCCCTACCAGAGCCCAGATCCTTCCTGCTCTGATGCTGGAGCAGAAGTCCAACGGGTGAAAGGCAGCAGTGGTGGGTGGGGGGTCCTGGAGATGAAGCTGTGTGCAATCAGCTCCCAGTGTGGTGCTGCTTTGGGAATGTCCCACTCACATGGGCATTCCCATGGCTGGAGGGAACTTGTTGTGCTCTGCAAGAGGCAGAAATGCAATGTGGATAACGTCACCAGGCTAGCCTTGCTACAGGAACTAAGAGCCAAGCAACTGCATCCATAGGAACCTCGAATCTTCTCTTATCTCCCTGAACACTGAAGTTAATTGCATTTCCATCTGACACATCAAGCTGTCTTGCCTCAGTTGTATGCAGCAAAGCTGGCGTGTGGTGGTTGCTCCTGGACATAGCCTCACCTCTGGTGTCCCACTCTACTTTTCCAGGGCTTTTTGTGCTACGATCAGGTCTGAGGAACCCAGGGCTTGAGCTGAGCGGGTTGCCAGGTCTTTATGGGTGTATCTCGAAGGTGAGACTTGTCAGGATGAAGCAACGGACGGAGTTTTTTAATGGGTGTTCAGCAGCCACTGTGGAGATGCTTAAGGGCATAAATTTTTGAAGAGCATAATGGATGTTAAGCTCTCAAAAGTAAATCGTAAGTCTCTGTAGCTTGGGTTTCCCAAGGTACTGGCGGCTAGCTTGAAATGAGAGAGCAAGCAAAATGAAATCAAAGGCTTTTAGTGAGGAGCTCCTACTCGCTTTGTGTGTCTGAGGAGCAGCACAGCCCTTTGGGATGCCGAGCTCAGGACAGCAGGGTCCCAGCCTTGGGTGGGTGCTTTGAGGGCTCCCATTGCGGAATAGAGCTGAGGTTTTCATCCCAGTGCCAATTGGTTGTGCAGAAAGAGCACGAGATTTCATTGCTAGCAGCCAGAGAGCCTGGCCCTGGACTGCATGGTGCCTGGTGAGGTGCAGTAAGCAGGGTCCTGGTGTGCAAGGTGAGCTCGCAGCTTCACCTGCCAGCAGCAGGACTGGGGTGGAACAGCCTTTCCCCAATCACTGCAGGGAGTTGGGAAGCACCAGGCTTCCTGCTTTCCCTTTGAGCAGTTACCTCCTCTTCTCCCCTGCAGGATGAGCCTCTCCCAGTGAAGCAATCCAACAGTGCTGGCGGCCGACATCCCAAGACTTGTTCAATGCTGCTTTCTTCTCCTGCTACAGCAGGGAGGTGGATGGAGGCTCCAGGAGCATCCAGCTCCCTGCTTGTCTCCTCCTGCCTGGGGAGGCTGGCTTGGAAAGGTGGGAGCAGCCTCAGTCTTGTGCACAAGCCTGGGAGGTGATGGGTGGCTGCATCCAAGGGCAGCTCCTCTGCAGCTCTGCTCTGAGCACAGACTGTGCCTGCTGAGGGCTCAGCCCCTTTTTGTAGGGCTTTTCCATGAGGTGTGCACTGTGCGTGTCCTCCCTTGGCTGCAGTAGTGGTATTTGGGGATGAGCAATGCTGGTGATTTCAGTACGCTGATGGAGCTGGGATTCTGAGTGACTGACTCATGCCAGCTCTTTCTGCTCCCTGCCTGGCTTACAGGACAGGTGTTGAACTGCTCTGAGAGGACCAGTCCTGAAACACAACGTGTTGCTGGTGCCTTGCTGGCAGGAAGAGGCAGAAAAAGTGGAAAACTCGGGAAAGGTCAGGAGAAAATGCTGCCTGAAGCGTGGGTTGATTCAGGATGCTTCTCTAGTTGAGCCTAACTCTATACCCCAGTCCTGGTAGTGATCAGCACATGACCATGGGGGATGACAGAAAACCTGTGACCTTGCTTATGTACTTCTCTTAGGGAAAGCATGTTTGAGTGGCAGAGCACCAGGAAGTACTGGAGAAGGGACTGCACCTCTCTAGTGTGGTCAGTGAAGGTTTTTGGTGGGTGAATGCCCTTTGTTGGTGGAATATGTATGGGATGTGGTGACTTTCTGCCTGCCCTAAGGCTTGCTGCCTCAGGCATGAGCCGCACAGACAGCCCTGGATGCTGTGTCCCCATTGCTCACATTCCCTAGGAAGTAACCCAGAGGACATGAAGCTGTATCCCGAGAGTGTGAGGATCGAGGCATTTTGTGGTAATTGCTGCTCCCACCCAGCACGGTGTGTGGTTCTGCGGGCTCCAAACTGCTGCCTGTTGGGGGAGGAGAGGAGAGCAGGGATGGAGCAGTGGTCTCTGCTGCTTGGCACAGCTGCACTGGGGTGTCTGCAGCTCTGAGGCATGGCAGCTCTTCCCCAGATGGAGAACAGGGCCCTGGGGCTGTCAGCCGTCTGCTGCTTTGCTGTCCATAAAACCCTGCAGGCTGTATTGCACAGTTCTTGGTGCGATTCAATGGAGAAGAGCAGATTCTGTTGAACTGCACCAAGAGCTGTGCTCCCCCCTTTACCCCTGAAGATGGGTGCAGATGACTCTCCTCCTGACACGTGTATGATCTGTGTGCACTTGGCTCTCATTTCTTCCTGGGCAGCTGGTGGGTCATTTTTGGTTCTGGAGCAGCCCAGATCTAGTTTCTACCAGGGCAAGTCCCTGCCCAGTGCAGTGCTCACATCCCTGTGCCAGCAGAGGTGCACCATGCATCGACCAGAGCCTGCAGGGCTGCTCCAGCACCCACCTGACCAGCATCACTGTGAAGTGGCTGCAGAGAAAGGGCTGTTGGTCAGGTCTGTAGGGCTTACCTGGCTGTGGCCACCTCGGTCACCTCATCTATGGGCCTCCCTGGGGAGAGGGACCGGCAGGAGCAGCTGGTGCTGTGGCAGGGCTTGGAAATCCAAGCCAGCACTGAGTCACGTGCATCCTCTTGGCTCGCAGGCTGGGGGAATGGCAGCCCCCTTCCCTTTTGGCCTCCTGCCCTCATCCTGCAGTGGAAAACCACGCAGAGGGATGATGGAGCTGAAGGGTTTGCTGGGGGCCTCCTGCCCTGCCCCTCCTCTGCAAAGGTTCACAGGGGAAAGTGGAGTGTGGGTACTGCTATTCTGACACTTCAGTGCAAGGACAGTGCTTCCCTGGAGCTCACCATGCAACTCCCAGCATGTTGGTCCTGCTCCTTGTGATTAAGATTTATCCCTCCTTATTCCATTGTAAGCAGATGTTGCTCAAAGCATCCTTTTCACATCAGTACACTGGGATGCCTTGGGACCCCCGCCTACCTGGAGGGAGGGCAAAGGGGAAAATGCCATCAAATAGGGCTTGTCTCCAGGTTAGAGAGGTTGGATGTTTGCTGTAGCCTGGCTGCTATTGTTGGGAAAGTGTGGCTGCTTGTTTCTCCACGCCCTGCTGGCTCTGTGGGCTGCTGGGGAGGAACCTCAAGAGCAGACATCTACGCTGGACGTGTCCTCCAAACTGCTGTATTTGGAGCCATTATTTGAAGCTTCTAACAGTTTGGTGCCTGCTGTGTCCCAGTGTCTGGTCCTATGCTACGTATGAATGCTTGAGGGTCTGTATGCACCCCTGCAGGTGGAGAAGGAGCCCCCCCATGGGCAGTGTCAGGTGTCCAGCAGGGAGAGTAGGGCTGAAACCTACAAGTACTGTGGTGTGTGTGTGTGTGTGCACGCGTGTGTGTAAGGAGGCAGAGCAGGCTGCCAAAAATGCCATGGATCACTTTGGGTGTCTGAGCCACTGTGTGACATTCCTGGGTACTCCCTGCCCAGTGCTCCCCAGCCTCCCTGCACAGCTATCAAGCCAGGACAGCTTTTTCACTGTCATCTGTACCCTTTCCTCTGGGGAGTGAGCATCAGCACAGCCTCCCACGCTCAGCCCCTACAAGCAAAATGCTGCCTGTGTATCCCTGATGTTTTCCTCTGCTTCTGGCAGGGAGTGAATCTGTTTCCCATCTCTAAATGGGGACTCCTGGAGTGAGCTTGTGAGTGTGGGCTCTCTTGCTCTGAGCCCCTGTGCTCCTCACCATGCGGGGTTTCTGGGCTCCCTGGGACAGTCCTTGCTCCACATTCTGCTCGTCTCCCTGTGAAGCACGAGGGTCTCAAATGGCACCGAAAACAGAACCAAATCAGCTGTGAATAGGCTTGAACTTACTATTCAGGAATACAATAGAAAATCAAATAGGTACTACATTTCCTTTGGCTGCCTGTGAGCCTGGTTTTCTTTGTTGCAGGTGGCTGACAGAAAGAAAACAGGTTTGTTATGAAAGCACTGGGTCCAACCTGCCCTGCTCTGTTACCTGGGAAGCTGTGAAGGAGGTGGCTGCGGTTCATGGGGAGGCATTGGCTCAGAGATGTGCAAGGAGCACCAGGGTTCTGCATGGCACAGCAGGTTTGGTGCGGCGTTGGTTCAGGTTGTTCCTCCCCACCAAAGGCCTTGAAGAAGATGAGCTGCCTCCACGTGTTGCAGCCCAGCCTGGGTTTGGTTGTGCAATGCAGAGAACATCTTGTGCCTCTGTGCTGGTCTGCGCCCTGCTTCTTCCTTGGTACCTGAAGCAAGAGTGAAATTCAAATGCACAAAGCAGAATTCATGTGAGGCATACTATGGGCACGCTTTGCCACTGAGACGTCTCATGGGGCAGGTGGCAGGGCTGCTTTGTGCTCCAGTGCTGCTATCAGGCACACTGCTGTGCCCTCGGTGGGTACCCAGCTCAGGGTGCCCTGGCTGTCGGTGCTGCACCTCGGGCACAAATGCAATGTGAAGATGACTGGCTTCCCTTTCTGAAGCCTGACTTCTCCCACCCATTAGGACTGAAGGCAAAAAAAGAGCAGGAACGGATGGTGAGGAAATTTCAAAGAGGCAGAAGTAGGAAAGGGAGTGCTCAGTGCGTGTCTCCAGCCAGCTCTGACTCACCAACATGTGCAGGTACAGCCCTACTGCTGGCTGCAGCCAGCTTTTGGGTCGAGCCTTGCTCACCAGTGAAGCTGAGAGGGTTTGCAGAGACAAAAAGGAAGCACAAGAAAGGGAGCAGCTATTGCAGCTTGCTCCTGTTTCCTTTGCATGGTCCCAAGTTGTGTCCCCCTCTCTTGCCCCTTGCAAGCTGCAGCCCCCAGGAAAGGGCCCAACTTGGGTGAATCAAGAGCCAGGATCCAGCCCCACTGATGGCAGGGTTCAGAATTAAGCTGCCTCCAAAGCCTCTGCTGGCTCTGCCTGCCAGACAGTACCTCAGGGGCAGGCGTGGAGCTGGGGCTCTGCTGCAGAGGTAGGATGGGAATGTGTTCTGGTCCTGCCTGTCTGGTTTAGTGCTCCTGGCTGGGGCTTGGGTGATCCAGAAGGGAGCTTGGTCTGAGATGCAGGGCTGTGATTTATTGTTATTTAAAACTTCTAAAATTGCAGAGCTGTAACTTGGACCCAGATTCACGTGACAGACCCAATCTGCCATGGCTGGAGCAGCAGCACAAGGTTGGATGTGATGCTGTAGGCGGTAGGTTTGAAGTCAAAGCAATGGAGAGGTCACCCCCAGATCACAATTCCATTTCTATTCTTGAGTATGGCACATTCTCATCTCTCTGGAGAGCAGTGGGCATTTTGGGTGGCTGAGCAGAGCTCAGACAGGTCCTACCAGCAGTGGGGGATCTGCTGGGTCTGTTTGTCCTTTGCCACTGCGATAAGGTGCACAAAGCAAAATTGCAGCCCCTGGTACCTTCCTTTATCCCATCCCATTGAGGCAGGCACCCCTGCTTTGCTGCCCTCACCATGAGTGACCCTACCAGGAGACGGGTCCTTGTCCTCAGGAGGACAAGTAATTGGACCACCACCCACTGCAGTGGTGTCGGCTGTGGTTTGTCTTCACCTTGCCTTCTTTCCGGCCATGTGTGGCCACCACAAGTCCATGCCATTTTGTTGCAGGCAATGGGAGTTCAGGCCTCGTGTTTTTGCCCCTGTGGATGTCACAATTCACTTCTTTTCGGGGAATTTTCAGCCTTCTGCAGAACAGATCGACTGCCCGGCGCTGCCCTTGGTACTGCAGCTGTGCCAGATGCTGAGGGCTGGAGAGCTCCGAGCTCCCATCCTCCTGGGAGCAATGCCACCTGCCAGGCATAGGTATGTGCCTACCTGAGGGGAACGATGAGCTTTGCCCTTCCTCTTGATCCCAGAGCTGTGAACCGTGGAGGAATGTGGCTGTTCTACCAACAGGGTGCAATAAATGTGCTGGGTTCTGCTGTCATACCCACCCGTGCTTTGTGCATCTGCTTGCAATGGGAGGCTGCTCTGAAGGATCTGTGTAGGCAACTGCTGTCCCTGTGCTTTGGATGCATTGCTTTTGGTGGGGAGTGGAGCCCGGTCTGTGCTGCTGGCACCTGGCACAAGAGGGAGTTTGGCAGATGGGCTGAAATGGAAAGGGTCTTTTCCAAAGCAGCCGTTGATGGAAATGAGCCTTGCACAGCTCTGGGGTGTGTTTGAGGGTGAAGGGTTGGGGATGATGCGTGTGGTGGATGCTGAATTTAGGAGAGACCATTTTGTTGGTTATCTCCTTGCCCTGTGCACGATATCCATAGTTGACACCCTGGTCTCGGCTGTACCTATGAGCTTTGTGGTGTGCCTATCTGTGCCCATGCACAGGAGGAGGTTCTTCCCCTCCAGCTCCTCTTGCATCCTTGAGACCTTTAATCTTTCATACTGTCTAAACAAGTCCCCATGGGGAAGGAGATGGTTAATTAGTGTTTTTTTCCCCCCTCAATGCCTGTGTTTCCCAGACCCCACTGGTTGGTGACCCCCTCTGTAATGTGTCTGTGGAGCTTGTTATCTGTCCTGTGCAGATTTCCCTGATGGGAAGGGGAGGTGATGCTGTAGAGGCTCCAGCTCACGCCGTGAGCATCTGCCAAGCTGTGGGAGCTCTTTCCAGTCTGGCCTGGCTCGTGGAAGTGTTGGGGCTGTTCCTCGCTTCTGCCTGGATCCTGGATGAGGTGGGACAATGTCTCCAAGCAACATTGGTCCTGAGATGGTGCAGGACCCGCAGAGGCTGGCTGCTCAGAGCAGAATGGATGGAGCCAGACTTCACCATGGCAGCACCAGCAAGCAAGGGGGAATCCTTAGAAGCCTTTAGGGCCCTTCCTCTGTTTCTCTGGGGGTTATCCTCCCCTAATGTCCCAGGGAGCTCAGCTTATTGCAGCTGGGCTTTACCTGAAGCTAATCCCACCAAGCGGAAAAAGTAACCTAGAGCCCCCAGCCACGTGAAGGGGAATGGAGGGGAAGGTGGGGAGATGGTGCTCCTGCTCCACTCTGGGGTTAACCTCCTCCTGTGTTCTCTCATGGCTGGGGCAGATCTGCCTCCTGCACCTGGGGTGAGGGGAGGGTAGGAGGAAGCTGTGCAATTGTTCATGGAAATTCAATGTGAAAGAAGGGGGATCACAGTGATGCAGAGCAGGGCATCTTCAAGGAGAACCTGTGTGCTACCTGCTCCGGTGCTGCACTGAGCCTGGTGCTGCTACGATGCAGGGATGCGTCCCTCAAATCCACTTTCCCTCTCCCCATGGCTGAGGGTTTGCAGTGAAACTGAAAAAGCCCTGATCCTAGAACTGCACCTTCTGCCAACTTCTCTTATCAGACCCGTGCTTCTGCCTAGAGCCAGTAGCTGCGAGGATGGCGATGGGGGAACAGACTGCTGTTATGCTGCTCTCTTGCCTGCAGCCTGTTTGCATTCATGATTGCATCCGTGCATTAAAGTGCTTTGAGCTCCTTGTTACCAAAGTGCAGACTCTGAGTTTTAACGAGCCACTCGTGGGAGTTGGGACCAGGAGAGACGGAACGCCATCCTGCTGAACCGAGGCAGAGCCTGACAACAGGCACCGCTGCCTGGAAACGGTGGGCAAAGGCTTTATTGACCACTGGAGGTCACTTTTTCAATAATGCAGTACAATCCAACTTTATTTTGTCAGTACCTTTCATGCAGGCTGCTCCCGAGCTGCTCAGCAGATGCAGCGCAATGGGAGGGGAGAAGCAGCGGTTTTCTTCCAGCTGGGGAGATGGAGGCTGCTTGGCAGCACCGGGTGCTAAGCTGAAAGCTCTTGTGCTTCGCTGGAGAGCTATAGGGGAGGAGAGGAGCGGTAAACGAAGCAGCCTGGCTCTGCTTCTGCAGTTCCCCTTGCTGCAGAGGCAGCTTCAGACTCCAAAAGCAAATGAGCCTTTTTGGCCCTGGGGTGGTTGGGGGAAGGCAGGAGGGTGCTGGGGAGCACAGCCTGCACCACTCAGCTGCAGAGAGGCTGTTGTTGGAAAGCAGGGGTGGTGTGGATGGATACCCAACTAATGTGGCTGGGTGCTTCTCCTAGAGGATCAGAAACATTTTGGCTTGAGCTGTTGAGAAAGCTGGGATGTGGGCAGGGTCAGAGCATTTGAGGGGCTGGAAATTGTGCCTGAATTGCACTCCTTTGCTCCCTGCATGGTGCTGGGCTGGTCCTGGGAGGGTCTGCCCCTGAATGGGGCAAACAGCCATCTGGAGGTGGGAGTGGGGGCTGTGCAGAGAGAATCATCTACAGGACCCTCTAGGTTCCCCTGCAGGAGAGAACAGGGCATCTGGGGCTGTGTGGAGCGGGGGGCTGCTGGTTTTGAAAAAAATGCTGTGTGAGTTCTGCAGAAAAAAAAAACAAAGCAAACCAAACAAAAAGAAAACAAAACCAAACCATTAAAAAGCCCTTGCTAAGGAGTCAGCAGCAATGGCTGATGCAGAAGCTCTTCTGTTGCACTGTGTGCTCTCCTTGCACGATGACGCACAGTTTGCAGGTCTGGAGCTGCTGAAAGGAACGGAGCAGTGGGCTTGGAAGGAGCTCTGAAGGCCCCATTCAGAGTCTCGAGGCCTTTCCTGTTTAGAGCTATGCAGGGCATAGGCTTATTTGGTGTGCATGTCCTTGTGTCCCTCTGATGTGCGCCCTTTAAGCCCCGCTTCTCACTGCTTGTTCAGATACTGCTGTGTCCACTGTCATGGAAAGGAATAGATTCTGTCACTTAGCTATCTTGCTATCTCACTCCCCTTTGAGAAGTGGGAAAGGAATAACCTGTTTCTTCTACTCCTCAGGTTTTGAATGGAAATGTCAGCATTGCCTTTGGAGCAGAGACACACTGCACATAGGCACCGCCACGTGCGAGGGCTGCGAGAGCTTAACTGCTGCAGCAGATGGGACTTGGAAGCCACGTCGGAGCAAATATTTAAAGATCCTGTTTTATAAAGCCACTTTTTGGCCTATAAACCACCCGCCCCACGGCTCCTGGTGCTGCTGCTGCAGAGTCCTCTGTTTGCTGTTCCTGCTGCTCCTCCACACTACCGTCCGGTGAGACGTGCTGCGTGTGCTTGGCATGGGGTTCTTCTCCTTTCTGCCAGCCTCGGTGCTTTGTTTTATGCATTTCTTTATTTGTTGATGGGATTTTCCTTCTCTCAGCAGAGTGGGATGGGAAGTGACTGCTATTGACCCAACGGGTTTCCTGGGATCAGGCAGAAGCCAAAGCTGGCAGTGAGCCCATCCTGGGGGATGTCTTCCCTCTGCCTCTCACACATCTCCATGAGGACCATGAGGTTGGGATCCCATGTCCCCTTTCTCTCCATGATACATCAGGCTCCCAGCAATGATTCTGAGCTGTTTACACGGCATGGAGCAGCCTCTGGTTTGTGTTCCTCTTCCTGCATCGCCTTTCAGCCTTTGGTCCCACAGAGCCAAGCAGTGATGTGCCCATTAACACAGGCTGCTCTGCTCCTGAACAAGCAAAAAAATAAATAGCCCCTCAGATTGCAGCCTGGATGCAGCGGGTTGGATTCCTGCTCTCCTCCTCAAGGTAGTTACTTCTCACATCCACTGAGAGTATGATGATGATTGGGTACTGGGACTTTTTGGGATACCCCCGAAGTATTCTCCCTGTATTTTCATTTCCCCTTTGTATGAATCTCTGCTCCACCTCTCCAAGGAGACCTGCAGTGCAGTGTATTACTGTCTCTGCAGTGCTTTGAGATCTGCAGATGTAAGTGGTTCCTGAAGCTTTGAATAGCATTGAACTCCCTCTGCAATGGAATTCCAAAGCCAGGGGAAATTATTCACAAGTGTTAAGAAAAAGCCATGATGCATTGGTTAAACCAGCGTTACGCCCTCTAATTATTTAGTGGTGGCCCAAGCTGCTGGAGCACCTGGTGGCAATGGGATGGTTGTGCTCAGCTGGAGGGAGCGGGGCTCAGATTCGGTGCCTGATGAGATCAAGGGGCTTTTGATTTCAACGGGCATTGAACCAGGCACTGCCATATCAAACAGGCTGATCAGATCATAGCGCAGCTCTTCTGGCATGGATTCCCATTGTTGCGTCAGGGCAGGAAGTGCAAATTGGGCGGCCAGTGGGGTGAGCAGGCATGCTGAACTGTCCCTAATGAAACGGGACGTCCTGCAGCAGGACGGTGCAAAGTGGTTGCGTATCTGAGACGCTGTGTGGGGCACCTCCAGGCTGGGAAGTGTCCTCTCCTGCCTTGTTCCTGTGCAGGAAGGTAGCTGGAGGAGCTGCCGAGGGAGAGGAATTGATGGGGTGATGTTGAATCCTTAATCTTGTGTTTCAGGGCTTCTCCAGGCGTTCTGCAAGGAAAGATGATTATTTTTTTCTTTGCAGCCTTCGGTGTAGCAATCAGGCACCTGAAATTGTTTCTGCCATCTACTAAACGGGGAGATTGGCCACAGCAAGGGGCGTGTTGTGAAGGGAGGGGTGTGCTGATGCTCCTCAGGGATGCTGCAGCCCCAGGATGCTGTCTGAGGGATCGCTGCCCCAGCTCTGTTGGCAGGAGCCCTGTTCTGCACTGTGGGCCATGGTCGTATTCCCAGCATCCCTGGGGGACGTTGCCCTGCTCCTGCAGGAACATGAGATATTTGCAGCATCCTTGCACTCTCCTGCTCTTTACCTGGGGCTCATTAGTTCTGCAGTTCGTGGTCCTTTTGGTTCACTTGGGAGAGCACCCAATGGTGAAGCGCAGCGCAGGTGTGCGGGGATTGCAGTCACACCGGAGATGCTCTGCTGGCCTTGTCTACCAGCTGGATTTTAAGCCATAAGCTCTGAAGCTTGTTTTGCTTTGTTTCCCTGTGGTTGGGGAAAATGGCAGCATCTGTGCATGATGTCTAAGCAGACTGCACCCAGCCCGCCCCACTGCCGCGCTCTGTGGCTGCAGGAATGTTATCTCTGACGTCTCCACCTGCCCCCATAAACTTGGCTGGAAGTGGGTCAGTAGGTTTAGAAGTTCTACGGAGATATGTATCAGCCTCATACCTTAAAAGAAGCGGAGTGAAGTCACATCCAAAGCAACAATGAAAACTTGGAAAGGAATGGAGAGAAGAGGCAGTGGATTAGCAGATAGAGAAATCCCCGTGGGCCCTATCAAGTGTTTTGCCAGTGTTAAGCACTGAGTAAAATATAGTGCTGGAGAGATCAGATCGCTGGGTATTCCCTCTGGACGCAGAGATCCTGGGTTGAATACTTCTTTGGTGAATCATCTTCTGGAGCTATCGGCACAGGGATCTGGCATGGGGCTCTCACTGCTGGATGTGGCATTGTTTGCAGGCTATAACCACTTGAGAAGGCATGCAAATGGTACCATGCAGCTCTCTGCTGCTAAAGCTCTGGATGCTTGGATATGACATCTAGGATGACCCAAGCACTCAGAGCTGGGCTGGACAGCACAGAGGGCAACCAGAGGGTTTCTGCTTCTCTCTGCAGCAGAACATGGGGGAGAACATGGGCAATTTTGCCCATAAAACCTGCTTCACCAAAGCATCGCCTGAGCTTGTAAAGCTCATCTCAGGGCTCTTTCAGGACTTGAGCTGCTAGAGCCTCCTCTGTGAGCAGATCCATTGCTAACTGACAGACTAAAAGATACAGGAGATCAAGACAAGGGGAAGAAAACCAATTGCTAAGTGACCTCAATGGAAGATGCACGGGTGGTAAAGGGAGGTGTTGGGCCAACAGAGAAGAAATCCTGCAAGGAAAGATTCCAAACGAGAAAGTCCAGTTAGGTTTTTGGTTTTTTTTTTTTTTTCCTTTTATCCACTGAAGAGATACTTACAAAGTGGGGAGCAGATACTGAGGGAGTGCAAGGAGAGCGTGGTGGGAGGGTGAGGGCTGTGTGTGTGAGGGCTGGGGGATGTTGCCCTGCTCCTGCAGGAACATGAGATATTTGCAGCATCCTTGCTCTCTCCTGCTCTTTTCCTGGGTCTCATTAGCTCACCCTCTCTGTGTTGTGCCGATGAGTTGTGCTCCATGAAGTCTGGCCCAGGCAGAGGAATGCGCTCCCTTTTTTGGGAGCTGCCTGTCAGCTGTAGTTGGACCTGGGGACAGCTTGGCTGCGTCCTTCATTTGGGATCGAGGAGCAGCTGACAATCTGTGTGGATAGCATGAGAGCTGCTAATGTTGCGTCTGAAAAGCTGCGGAGTTGCTGGGAGGGGGAATGGGTTTAAAGTTGTATTTCCTCCAATAAATCAGCGCAGCCTGGGCCTCCCCACCCCCATAGGCGCCTGTGTGCACGTGTTGGAGAGAAAATCCAAAAAAACCTGAGGACTCTGCATTACTGTTCTCTGCTCAGGGCTGCCCAGCCTCACACTGGGACAAGCGTTGCTTAAACACCGATAACATTGTCTACAGCAGGACGCAGAGCAGGGCTCATCCGTAGCGGGCTGCTCTGCTACTCCTGTGCTCTGAGTACAAACAGCAAGCTGTTCCTGCGCGTGGGCTCCCGACACTGCCAGCAAAGCTATTCTCATGCAGGAGAGAAAAACGAGCTGTGCAGAAAGCAGGCATGTCTCTTATTGCTAAGCATCACTCACCAGGTCAAGCGGTACACGGTGGCACCGCGCACGGGGCTGGTGTGGGTTGGATGTGGTGGATGTGGCAACCCCCGAGCTGCCTGTGGGGTTGGTAGGGAATTACCCCAACTGCTCTGGCTAAATTATAGGATCACAGAATCATTTCAGTGGGAAGGGACCCTTAAAGGCCATCTGGTTCGGCTCCCTGCAATGAACAGAGGCACCCACAGCTCCACCAGGTGCTCAGAGCCCTGTCCAGCTCTGACCTTGGGTGTCTGAAGGGATGGGGCACCTCTCTAGGCAATTAATCAGAGTGACTCCGGTGGGATGTTGCAGTGATGGCAGCAGGAACAAAATGGATCTCAATCATGTGACACAACAAAGGACACAGGCCCTTATGGCTACCAGTGCTGATAGTGGGAGTGATGTCCCACTGCTGCTCCCAAGGCATTTTCAGCCCTTCTGGCCCAGCAGTGACAGTGACTTGGAAGACTTGGGTTGCTTTTTGGGCTTCTTTATTCTCTAACTTTTTCATTGGGTGGTGTTTGAAGCTTGCTGAGGATGCTGCATGAGGAAGGGCGTTGTTTCAACCCTTTGCTTGCATCTTTCAGGGGGAAACTCTTGGCACTTTCAAAAGTAGCACTGATATTGACCTGTTGGAAAATTTCAGCTGTGGGTGGAGGTGGCTGTGTGTCAGGCAGAGCCTAGGCAGGGGGTGATGGAGCAGCTCAGCACCATATCTTAAGGGCTCTGATTATTGGCAGAGCCAATCTGGGGGGACGCTGAGCTGTGGGAGGGCTGGCCCATCTCTGAGTGTTCTCTGGGTGCCGCTATCTCCTGGAGATCTGCGATCCACTCAAGTGTGTCTGCCTGGATGCCAGCCTGGGCTGGGACCTGTTCCTGGTGGCCTGTGGGGTTTGTGCATATCCTGCAATCTCTGGCTCTTTTTTGGAGCTGGGAGTGATTGTGTTCACTCCTCAGTTCAGCAAGTCAAAGGGAGCCTGACAGGAGAGAGGGGAGATTTTAAGCCCTATCTCTGGAGTGAGAGAAAAAGGCTCAGTTCCCCAGTGCCTCATTGGAAGGGATCCCAACCAGCTCTGCCTTGCTGGGGCAGCTCCCTCCTCTCTTTTCCCTCCCACTCAGGGGCTGTAGGGCGCTCAGTCCCCCCGGGCCCTGCCGGATGTTGGGGAGCCAGACGGGACAGCCCAGCAGCTCCCAGCCCCAAACAATGGGGCCATTGAGGGCTGGAGCTGGGGGCTCGGCTGACTGTGGGCTGTGGATGGGGAGGCCAGCTGAGCTGTGCTTGTTCCACTCCAGCAGAGTCAGAGCCCAAAATAGGAGCGGTGCAGCCATTTGGAGGCTGAGCTTCTTTATCCAGAGGTCGCAGCTTGTTTGTGTGTGGGGCTTGCGTGGAGTATTTATGTCTTGGAGTGGGGTTGGGGGGAGGAAATGAAAGAGCAGGGACTGGCAGTTGTGCAGGCTTATTTTTTTATTTGTTTTATTTTGTTTTGTTTTCTGTGCTAAAATGGTGCAGAAGTATTGGTATTTTTATCCCCCCACCTTCCTGTAGGTCCATACACTTCCCTGCAGACCGGGAGCCCCAGTGAGGCCAGGGCTGTGACTCAGTGCTGGAGTGCTGAGCAGGTGAAGGGGACAAGCAGTGCACCCAATAACTGGTGGAGCTGCTAAGCTGTCCCCACTGTACCCATTTTCTATTTCCCTGTGCCATCCTGGCTCCTAATTTCAGGCTCCTCTGTCTGCTGGCTGTGCCTGCAGGTAGTGTTTCCCCTCTCTCGTGTTGAGTCCTCTCCGATCCGCTTTCCTGGCACAGCAGTGGGTGCTGTCTGGCTCTTGCAGACACCAAGCATCTGCTGTGCCCAGTGCATCTGAAAGTCACACCTCTTTTGTATCCGTGTGTGGATTTAAGGGCTCAGTGTGAGGTGTCTGAAGAGGTGGTCTCGGTTGGAGCCTGTTCTGAATGGTGCTGCCTGAATGGGGCTGTGTCTGCGTCGGGAGATGTGCAGAATTAATGCAAGGTTTGGATCAGCTCATTAACTGCCTGTGCCGGTCCAAATCTTGCCCTTGGAGGTATGTGTGTTGCTGCCAGTGCCATCAACATAAAGACTCTCGCCAGCACAGCCGGGGATGGGATTTGGCCTGTTTATATTCATGGTGCAAAAAGAGCCGAAGGATTAATGACTGATTACTTCTCGGGCCAGCAGGAGCCTCGGGTACCCATCTCGTGTGCAGCTAAAGCGCAGGGCAGAGCAAGACAAAGCTTTGCAACAGAATCCTCCCAATTACCTCACCGCTCTCCCCGCGCGCTGTAAAATGCACTGTCAGCTCCGCCAGCCAGCGCTCAGCCTGCAGCCAAACACCTCCTGCATTGCTGCATCCCCTCCACCCCATGCCGTCCCCAATTTGGGGGTGGTTTGGTGGAGCCCTGCCTGCTCCCTACCTGCCCCTTGTGTGCGTCTGAGCATCCTTTCGTGCCCCCCCAGCGGAGCCTGCGCGTTGGATGCAGTTTCTATGGTTACTGCAGCTCCTGGGCTCTGGGAAGAGCAGTTGGATGCTGGAGCTGGCAGGACCAGCATCTCCCTCCGGATCCACCAGAAACTTGACAGGAATCGGTGTGTGGCAGAGCAGGACAAAGAGAGGAGGGGAGAGGGAACGCGATGAGAAAAACTCGGCTTGTGCTGGTTACCAGGGTTGCCCCCAATAGGTTATGCTCCGAACAGGTTTCAAAAAGGAATAAAAAGGGTGGGGAGAAAAAAAAAAATAGATGAGAAAACTGCAGTTCTGGTGCTTGCATGAAGGTGACATTTGTTGTAGCATCTCCAGCCATCGAAACGGGGATCTAAACACAAGGAAATTGTAACTACTGCTAGGCTGATTTTTTCTACCCACATTTTTCTTTTCCCCAGCCCTTTTTTCCTTCTTTTTCATTCTTTTGGTGCTTTTTATTCTGATATTTCCCTCCCTACGTGCACACAGGTTTCCTCTTTGCTCCTGCATATCCCTCTTCTGCTGGTTAGGTTAAGAGATGGAGGCATGTTCAGACCTCACCATATGCAGGTGCCACCTGGGGCACCAAAAGTGCCAGCTGGTAATGGATGTGACTTTTTTGGGGGATAGTTTTTGCCTAATAGCGCCTTCTCCTGATGATGGACGCAAGGACCATCTGAGCATGTGTAGGTGTAAACCCAGCCTGGTGTACTCATCTGCAGTTGGGACCTTCTGTCCTCTCATCTGCTCTACCTCAAATTCAGGTTGGTTACTGGGGAACGTTTCTTCTCAGTGCAGTGCTGCAGTGGCACAGTTGCCCAGGGAGTGGTGGGGTCACCATCCCTGGAGGTGTCCCAGAGCTGTGGGGATGTGGCACTGAGGGATGTATCAGTGGGCAAGGTGGGGTGGGGTTGGACTTGGGAATTTGAGGGGTCTTTATCATCTTGAGTGATTCAAAGAAATATGCATGGAGCCTATGGGATCAGACTCAGTGCCAGAGATTGAAACAAGATGATTGTTGAGTTCCCTTCCAGCCCAAGCCATTTTATGGTTATAGGCTGGCCTCTCAGAACCCTTTCTTTCTGACTTGGCCACTTCACCTGGCAGACAGGGCAGCACCTCTTGTGTTTTAATAGGCATCTCGATCCCTGCTGTTACGGGCAGGGTGTGTGGGGACAGGAATGAAAATAACTAGGCCAAAGGCTTGGGAGATGAAGGGCCCTCGTCCTGACCTGCTTGGGAGGTAACTGGGAGCACAGGTCTCCCTGTGCTTCCCAGCTGAGCGTGGCTCCTCACCTGGTTGGACTGGCTTGCCCATCTCCCCGGGGCTGAGGCTCTGGCAGACATGGGACTGCAGTGGTTACAGCCATGCCCTGAGTGCAGAGGAGGGGGCAGGCAGGCAGGCAGGGGAAAGCATCTGCGGTGTTCTGGCTGCTCCCAGCAGCCAAAAAGTCCCCCAAAAGCCAAGAAACTATACTCTGCCATCACTAACCCTGTGCCCCCAGGTGGCAGCTGAGGAGGATGGATGCAGAGTGGGTGTGAGCCCAGCAGCTCTCCCTTCCTATCCAAGCAATTCTATGATTGTATAATTACTTGCACCAAGGCTTGAGCTGCCTGTCCAGCCCTGCCTGTGGGGCCGGCGGCTACTGGGGCCGTGTGGGTGGCATGGAGTAAGCATGGCGTGTGGGGCCGGCCCGGTTCCTGTCCCTCATCGTGCATGGGAGAGGCAGCGATGCCTGGGAAGACATCACATGGCTTCTCTGGAACTGTAGCCTAGTTTTGAGGCAGTCCCTGCCCGTCTGGCCCTTTCCTCCTGCCTACCCCATGCTTGTGTTCCTGCTCTGTGCTGGAGCACCTCGCTGGGGTCACCCATCCCAGCACCGCTGCCTGCTCCCCTGGCCAACCTTCTTGTGGCAGCTTGGTGGTTTAGTGCTGTATACAGAATGTTGTAATACTCTCATACCAAAACCCTTCAGCCCCTTTTAGGTGCAAAACGGTCTTTTTCTCCCCCCTGACTTCACCAAGATCTTTCCTTTCTTTTGGGTTGTGGATAGGCTGATAGAGGTACACATGGATGTAAGCCTCCGCCTGTCTGAGCCAGGCTCCTCTCTGTGCCCGGGGATGGTCGGTGGCACAGCCGGGCAGAGGGGCTGGTGGGGCTGCAGTGATGCAGTGGGACATTGCTGGGAGCAGCCTGCAGGGTGTCTGCAGGCCCCCGCACTCTGAATCACCTGCTCAGCCCTTCAGCTGCTGGGACTTGCAGCTGCCTCAGCCGTGTTTACCCTTCCCCTTTCCCTTTTCTCCCTTCTCCCCAGGCAGATGAAAGCCCGACAAGAAAGGGCAGACACGGCTTCCCCTCAACAAGTCGCTGCAGGTGAGGCGGAGCTGCTTGGCTCGCTTCACAGCCACCTGGCCTGTCTGCTCCATCCGCCATTTTGTGCAGGCAGGAGGAGGAGGAATGCCGGGCGGATCAGAGGGGGATGTGTGGGAGAGGGCCGGGTGCTGTGGGCACAGGGCAGTGTGAAGGACTCGAGCTGAGCCGGTCCTGGATTGAGTCAGCAGTCTTAGGAATTGAGGCATCGTGTCCATAGTTTTGATATTGCCTTCCTCTTATACATCACAGAAGGGAGACCTCGGAGGGTTAGCAAGTTGCACAGGGAGGTTGTGGGTACCCCATCCCTGGAGGTGCTCGAGGCCAGGCTGGATGGGGCCCGGGAGCCTGAGCTGGTGTGGGACAACAGGCCACCCACTGGAGTTGGAACTGGGTGATCACTGTCCAGGAGGTGTTCCAGTGGAGATGTGGCACTGAGGGATGTGTCAGTGGGCATGGGGAGTGGGTTGGGGTTGGACTTAGGGAGAAGTCTTTTCCAACCGGAATGATTCTGTGGATGCCCCATCCCTGGAAATGCTTAAGACCAGTCTGCACAGGGCCCTGGGGCAACGTGTCCTGGTGACTGGTTGCCACCCACTGGGGTTGGAACAGGACGATCTCTATGTAGCTTCCAACCCAGCCACCTATAAGCCACCTTTTGCAGCAGAGCAAAGACTTTGCTCTACTGAGGCCAGGTGAGAAGAGCCAGGACTGCTCCTGGCTTGGGCGTCTCATCAGCAGAACCCAGACAGGTCCTTGTGAGACATGTGGCAGGAGCATTCTTTCTCAGAGCTGATTGCAGTTTCTTCTGTGTGCATGGGAACAGCTTGGGGAAAAGCCTGGTTTCCTGAAAAGTACACAACTTTTATTGAAAAATAAGATTATCCCCTCCGATTTATTTTCCTTATGGTGAAAACGTCACGGTCACTTCTGTTGAACAAAATGAAACCCAGTTTTAGTCTGTGTCCTTGGGAGTGTTTGAAATACCATGAAGGAAGTTTACAGATTGGTTTTGAAGTCATCCAAAGGGCAAAAGTGCTGGATTGGTTTGTATCTTAAACCTCTCTCGCCCCACTTGTCTGCATGGAGTTCCAAACCCCACAGCACCTACTTCCAAAGAGGGGAATATTTTACACATGGGCCTATTTGCATTAAGCTCAAGACTGCTTTTACTTGGTGCAAGGTAATGTCATTGGGCTGCTTTTGGTGTCACTTTGCTGTTCCTAAGCAGTTTCCTGGAAAGACAGCAGGAAGTCAAACATGTATGTACATTTCTGAAGCGCTCGGGTATTTCCAAGTGAGGCAACTTCAGATTCCTTCCCTAGCCACCCCCCTTCCCTTCTGCTTCAAAACCCTTTTTGGCCTTAAAGTTCAGCTTGTCTTTTTGTTGTTTTGTTTCCGAGTTCTGGAGGCAGAGCCCTACGGTGGGAGGAGGTGGGCAGCATGCAGCCAGGTGCAGGGGGGGCTGGGGAGGCTGCCCCTTTGAGGAACCCTTGCTCTGGTTTTAGGGCTACTTGGGACTGTGGGACTGACTGTGTGATCCTCCCATGGTCTGGACCCACCAGCAGGTGAGAAATCATATCAGATTTTTGCATGCTAGCTAAAATCAGTGGATCAGAATAGGGAACATGTTGTTTCATGCATGAGATGCGCTACCTTTCTCTAAGGAGATCTCCTGAACTGTGTTAAAAAAAAATAGGTTAAGCCATCCCCTGCTTGGATGCTCCGTGAAACTTGGTCGTTGCTTAATGGCAACTGCTTCAAATGCTGCGTGTCAGCACGGCACTGCAATGCAGCTTCTCTCTGCCCAGTGTGTGGCTGCTCAGGTGTGAGGCTTTACTTGCTGAGGCTTTGCTGCAGGCTGTTCTCCCCAAAACCTGCACTGTCAATGAGTTGTGCTGGTAAACAGCACAGGGAGAAATCTTCAGGTTGCTCTCATCCTCCAGCCCTGAAACCAGCTGGCAGGGATGTCAAACATGACTTGCCCCTGCAGACAAAGTCATGCTCAACATCTCTGTAATTAATCTGGTTCCTGGAGGTCGCGGTTTGAACACAGCCAAATTGTCCTGGGGAAGCAACATCCTCTGGATCTGGTGTTTCTCACAGGTACTGCATGGAACTGGGAAGCAGCTGTGAGATGGTGGCAGCAGAGCTGTGATCTCACGTGGGGATCTGCCTTCGTACTGCCCACCTGCCCATACAGCTCAGCCTTCTCAGGAAGGCAAAATGGAGTAAAAACTCATCTCAGAAAATGCTCTGCACAGTGGTTTACTCTGCTGGGACATGGACATGGGATGGCAAGCTCAGAGATGGAAAGGAGATATTTTTTCCTGTTCACAAAGACTTATAAAGAAAAATCCTGCCCTCCTGTAAAGGACAAAGCTCTCTGAAATAACCTGCCAGAAATTTCCAGTGATGCTCAGGCTTTCTGAGCCCTGTTCTGGAATGATGATGGTGCCTCCAGCCTGTGTGTGGGCTGAGGGGTCCCAAGGTCCAGCCCCTTGACTCAATGTGGGACTGATGCATCGCTCACCCTGCCTGTCTGCCTTGAGAAACTGCCCCTGTGGGACAGACCTGCGTGTCCTGAGGTCCTGCAGTTCCCCACAACAGCTCTTGTGTTTATATTGCCAACATAGCCAGGACCATGAGTGTCCTATCCTGTTTTCCCCACTGGCTCTGCTCCATACACAGGCTGTAGGAGAGGAGAGGACCAGCAGCCCAGTGCCGACTGGGATGTGCAACAAGGCAAGTGTTTGTTTTGCAGCTCTGTATGCGGCAGCGTGGCTAAATGTGGAGGCAGGTTTGAAGGCATGCTCATTTAACTCCCAGCCAATGTCTGATTCCAGGCATGTCTGTTTCACAGAGTTTAGTTGCACATTTGCAGAGCAGTGGTTTTGCAAGTGGAATTCTGCAGGCAGCCTGGTGGGGCCAATGCTGGCTGCTGTTGTTGGGTGCTCATGAGTGACAGAATATGAGATGGAGTCAGGGAATGTCTGAGACCAATATTGGGATGAAGTAGGAGCAGAGGAAGGTTTTAAAGTCTTGGTCAAGTTGCTGGGAGTTGTTTCCCATGCTGGTTATGAATTTCTCTTGCAGCTTGGCTGTGTCTTGCTGCAAGGAGCACAGTGCCCGTTGACTCCAGCAGGACCGGAGCTGGACTAGAGAGGCCTTTGGTACAAGAGAAGCTGCAAGAAAGGATTCGGCTTTATCTCTTAATGAGCCTGTTCATCCTCTCACCTGTTAATGGGTCAAATTTTGAAGCTCTGACTCAGTCTGAACTTTCAGTGGCTTTTGCACCTGGTGATTTAAATATCTGTCTGCACGGGAGGTGAACACCAAGCGGCATCCCTAGCTGCAACTCTGTACCAAGTTACCTTCCCCCTTTCCCCCCTCCAGCTGTTTACTGTTTCCCTCCCACCTCCACCCTGACTCAGAAGAATGGGAGACGAATGCTCCCACCTCACCCGCTCCAGTACAATGCTTGGCAGCTGCTGGGGAAAGTTTGGGTGAAGCTGCCAGGCTTTGCCCGGGAGCCATGGAGGAGAGCACGAGAGCTGTTCCACCAACGCGGCCGCCGGCAGCAGGAGCCTCCGGCACGAGGGAGCAGACAAGCCAGCTGCTGGGGGTGCCGATAACATCTGGACCCACCCGACGAGAGTGCATCTCCCCATGCTGTAAGTGCAGGGTTGGGACCTTTCGGTGCTGAGCCGCCTCTGCTCCCACCGAGTTCAGCAGGAGGTCAGGGCACACAGCAGAGGGGTCGTGCAAGCCGTGGGTGCTGGGGCTGAGCCTGAGGCAGCGCTGGGACTGCTGCCTGCTGGGCTGGGTGAGTTCTTCTTGGGTGGATCCTACCAAGTTTGCAGATAGAACCAGTATGAAGTCTGTTCAGGGTGAGAGGGAGACCTCTGGAACTAGTTGCAACGCTCTTCCTGGGGTAAGGGCCCAAAGTGGCCTTTAAAGAGGCATAAAAGCACGGGAGTCCCAGGGGAGCTGGAGCTTGCCCCACTGTCCCTATGCTGGATGGTGGGGGCTGCAATCAAAGCACTCCCATTGCCCCTGCTGCGGCCGCAGCACAGCGCCAGCTTGCTCTCCCCTCCTTCCCATCTTTCCTTCTTCCACCCGTGGCCCCTCACATCCTCCCTGCTTCAATCCAGCTTTAAAATCTCAAGACAAATCCCACTAAATCGGGAGATTTCGCCTGGCTGCTTCCCTGCCCTCTCCGCTCTCCCGCTCCCTCCGCCGTTTCTGGCCTGCTGGGTTTTGTGTTTCAGTTGTTATAAATAAAGCTCCAGGCACTGATTTGGGTATACAATGACACCTTGTGTTATTAGACAGCACAGGACAGACTTTGCAAGGGGAGCTGCTCTCCCGCCCTCGC
The DNA here is from genome assembly GCA_035772895.1 of Perdix hodgsoniae. NCBI lineage: Eukaryota > Metazoa > Chordata > Aves > Galliformes > Phasianidae > Perdix > Perdix hodgsoniae. The sequence continues at coordinate 4,884,053 of JAPSGF010000020.1, read as the reverse complement.
TGTGCTCCGGCTGCCGGCGCTCCACGGGAGCCCAGCAGGTGCTTCTGTTCCCCGTCTTGCCCCAAATCACAGCCCCCAGGAAAAAAATAAAAGAGGAGATCTGGGCCCCTGCTCCAGCTTGGCTGGGTTTAAAAATAGGTGGGTGGGAGGAAGCTGGATGCTTAAAGAAGGGAGCGTGATTGAGGATGATGTGGGGAAGGGGATAGGAATGTAGGAATGTGCCCCCAAAAAAGGAGCTGGGGAATGTTTGCGGAGGGAGAGTGGGGATGGAATTATCACTTGTCCCCTCATCCCTGCTTTGGGGTGACCATCCTGCCCCTCTGTCCTGTGCATAGAAGAGGGGGGGGTCTGAGCATCCTTTCTCCTCGTGCTCATCCCTGCACTGCCCCGTGGCCCCTTGGGAAGGGCTCTGTCCCACATGAGCCACCTCATGTCACCTCTCCATTCCCTCAGGACCAGCGCTGTTGGAGAGGGGTAAGCTGACATACTGAGCCCCATGTGCTCATTTTTTGGGTTCTCCCTCTGTGTTTTCTCTCCTTATGCCAGAAAAGCAAATGCTGTGATTTTTTTTGCTTGAGCACTCAGTGCAGATGTTCCACGGCTCCAAAATGTACTCACTCCACTTGTCCCGCTTTTCTCATTGCTGCTCCCGCAGGATCCCACCCCCCTTGAGGGGCCCAAGGAAGCTGTAATGCTGAGCTGTGGGGATGTGACCCTCCAGGAGCTCCTTCTGCATTTTGCTGCTCGTCTTCACGCTGTGGGGAACCAGAATGGGTGCTGAGTGCCCAGGTTGGGGAGTCTTTGAGGCAGCGATTTAAAGGAAGGTAAATAAAAACTCAGTCCATGGAGCTGGGAAGCCAACCTCTTTCATCAAGGATGACTTGATTTATCCAGATTAGTTTAATTCTTTTTAAAGTCCTTTTGGAAATCCTTTCTGAAGGACCTTCAGAGATGTTTGTTGGTCACTGAGTGGGTCTGACTGTTACCATTTTGCATGGTGCGCTGTTTGAACCATGGATGAGATGTCTCTGAAGATATGAAAGACAGAGAATTCCTTCTTTTGCTTTGGCTTTTGGTTTGTTCTAGTTTTTGCTTCCCCTGCTGCTGTCTATGGGCTGGGTGAAGCTCAACAGGCATGGTGGGGATGGATTGGGGTTGGATTTGGTCATTGTGGAGGTCTTCTCCAACCATAATTAATGACTCTATGATTCCATGGAGCTGGCACCAGGAGGCTGTTCCTGGCAGTGAGTGATGCTTCTGCTGTTCTTCCCTCTCCTCCCCAGCTATTGGAAAAGAAAGCAAACTCATTTATAGCACCTGGGGTTGGGGTTTGGTAGTCTTGTGTTGACTCAGTTTGTAGAGGTGCAGATCTCAAGAGGACAAACTAAACACCCCCTTTTTGTGCTTTGTGATGCATGTGTTACTTCACAAGGTAAATAACCAAACTATCCAATAAAATACCAATGTTCTGCACATTAATAACGTAATGGAGATATTTAATGTATGCAGTAAAGCTGCTATTGCAGAGCCCTAGGCCTGCTTTAGTAGCTATAACAGGAGTGAATAAGATCTTTTCCTGCTTTTATTTATACACATATAATATCAAATATTACTGAGTTTTTGCTTGTTAATGTTAGCCAAAGGGGTTAAGAGAAATAAAAAGGGATTTGGCAAACATATCAGGGGAGAAAGAGCCAGAGTAGGCCCATTAATAAATGAGGAAGCTGAATTCAGCAATGATATTGAAGTGACGAAGTTACTGAGCTGCTTTTAAAATCAGTCTCTGGTAAAATCAGTGGAGACAATTAGGAGACCTTGTCAGATACAATCAGGGGCTCCAAAATAGACAAGCAGCCCATGAGGGAACAGCAAGGCCATGGGGAACAGCAGAGCAGGGCTAGAGCAGAGGGGGAAATTTGCGATGACTCCATGGGTCTGACTGGGGCTGGGCACAGGAGGGACCTCAATGGGACCTGGCAGGAAGGGGGGTGCAAAGAAGGATAGCAGTAGGTTGGTCTGAGTCATTTCCATCTGTCCTCATGGTGAGAGTGTCTTGTGAAGGGCTGGGGATGGCACTGGGGAAGTGTGGTCCTTATTGCAGGGAGTGCTGGAAAGGAGAGCTGCAGGTGGACAGGGGGAAGCTGAGGGTCGGGGAGCACTCACTGTGTGCCACCCTCCAGGGTGTGATTTTGCTCCCTTTTATTCCCTGTGACTGTTCCAGCCCTTCCTGTATGGATGTGTTCATTAGTTTCAGAAAGGCAGAGACCGAAAATAACTGAGGAGGAAAGACATGCAGAGAAAGCCTGGGAAGGTTGGCAGTGAGAGGGCGGAAATAGCCATGTGATGTGGAAAATGGAGCTCCAAGGGGGATCCTACAGCTGAAGAGCTAGGAGCCTTGGGAGAAATGGCCTCATGTGCCTGGGATAAGCCCTGGCCAAAATGGTGTTGGTGGGGACCCAGCTCTGCAGCCAGCTCTGGTTGCAAAAAAGCTAAAACCTTCTGTTGTGCATGCCTTGTGTAAAAGCCTTTTGATATTTTGGGGGCAACAGATGCTGAGGCCACGTGTCAGGCAGCCCTGGAGACACCTCCCCTTGTTCTTTCTCTCCTGCTTGTGCTTACAGCACTGTTTCCCAGTGCCCAAGCTTGGGCACTGCAATGACATTCAAGTGTAAACCCACTGGGAAGGGATTTGGAGAAAAGCACCACAATGACACAAAGCCTGAGGGATGAGCGTGGGAGGAGAGGTTAAAAGAGTGACGGCGATGGGTTCTGCTGCTGCTCGCAGAGCTGCCCGGGATGGGAGCTGGGTGCTGCCTCCGTTATATGGCCACTGTTCCCTTGTGTGTGGAAAAAGGCCTGGGGGGTACCCGGCCTTTAGAAATCAAGCTGAGGTGGGAACAGCGTGATTGAATCGCACAAAGGAAAATGGAGGCTGTATGGTGGTTGAAAAAAACCAACAACTACAAACGAGCCAGCAGCAAGAAAGCAACGTGCAAAAGGAACGCTGGCAGTGCCAGGTTTGAATCGTTTAAAATGTGATTATGCAAAGCTCTGAGATTTAAAGATGTTTTGCAGGAACGTGGAGAAGGGGTAGGCTCACACCAGCCTCTGTTCATCGCTTGCCCTGAATCCCTTTGGCAAAACTCACTGGCATTGGAGGAACTGGCTCTGATGGAGCTCTGCCCTGCTGGTGTCGGTGTGGGGCTCGGAGGTGCGGTGGGTGGCAGAGCTCCCCTGGAGCTCCTCAACCCCTCCACAGCAGGAAGCAGGTCTGTTTGTTCATTTATCTATTTGTTTTTGTGCAGAAGGATGGGGATTGGGGAGCTGAGCTCGATTCTGAGCGTGTGGGCTGTTAAATAAATAGCTTCGTTGCATTCATCAGCTCTTCCCACTCTGCAATGGGGATGGGTGCATTCTCTGTATTCCCATGGCCTTATCCAGAGCCCATGGAAACTGTGGGGATGGTTCATGTCTCCCTGATGGTGTGTGGGAAGGGCTTTGAGGTTATGGGCTGTGGGAGGGGAAAACTGAAACAGTGGAGCCCAGACCTAAAGCCACCTGTTGGAAATGTTTGAAGGCTTCTGTAGGCATCTTCCAGTGTTGTGTGCTGTCTTTGTGCACGATGTCAGAAGAGACTGTAACCTGGAAGTCCTACAAGTCTAACCAGAGAAGCAATCCCGTAGTTGCAGCCATGAGACATAATGAGGACTTCCCATGTGGCAGAGCTGTGGCTGGTGCAGGGCTGAGCACACTTGGTGTTGGTGATGTTGGGTGCCTAATTTTGCTGTCTTTCACTTTTTGCAGCTGCCTCTCAAACCTTCCCTCTGCTTTACACACCCCTGCTCTTCCTTTTTTTTCTTTTTTGTTTTTTCTCCTTTCCTTTCCTTTTCTTTCCTTTCTCCTTTTCTTTCCTTTCCGTTTATCTCATGCATTTTATTGTGTGGCTTCCTTGCACCCAGGCTTCCTTTCTCTGCTGTGTCCGCTGTCCAACCCCAGAGCTGTTGCTGTGGGTCAGCATTGCCCATGATGGGTTTGGTCTCCATGCCGTGGTCCAACAGCCAGCTTACTCTGAGTGTGCTGCTGCTGAGGCTCAGTGTCTTTTTTTCTCCATCATGTGAGTAAAGTTTCTGCGAGTCTGTTCTGGTTTAAATGTGAAATATGCATTCGAGAGAGAGAGAGGCATGCAGACCTCACCCCTCAAAGCCCAACCCATCTCCACTCCAGTGACTCTTTCCAAAAGGGAAGGGAAATAAGAAGAACCTGATCCCTGTTTCTCCCAATCTCTTGATTTACAGCAATCCTCTTGGGCTTCTCTTTGGTGTAGGACATGCAGATGGGGCAAAACTTCTGCAGGACACCCCAAAGCTATCAGAGCAGTTCATGGAGGAGGGCAGCATGATGTCACCAGTGGCAGCACGTGCTAATTCCCACATGTGCCCATTTTAGGGGTTGCAACATCAGCAGTCGTGTGCACGTGGCAGATCTCTGCTGTGCCCACCATCCTCTCTCTGGGTGGCAAACAGATCCTGGACTTGCAGCCAGGAGCGTGTGGCTGGGTTTGGCCACATTTGTCCCCCCTCTATCTGCGGGATGTGTGTTTGCTGGAGAAGTCCCAGAAAGTGCCCAGCTCCCCTGCATCAGCTCAGCATGTGTGTGCATGCAGCTCCACGTCTCCCTTGAGTTCCCCATTTAAACACCCTCACTGCCAAAGGAGACAAATTCTCCCAGTGGCCCTGAAGGCCCTGCTACCTGCTGTCCCCCTGCGTGGGGACAATGTCCTGTCAGGAGCCCTGTGCCACTGCTGGCTGCAGCCTGGCTCAGGCAGGAGCTTGCTGGTGAGCTGGGGAAAAAAGAGGCTGTAGCAGAGATGGAACAAACAGAATTTTTTTTTGCATCTAGAGGGGGAAGCACAGAGCTAAAAATAAAACGGGAAGATCAGTATCTGTCAAGCTGACGGCGGATTGGCTCTTTGGAAATGCATGTAATTACCAGGCTGTAGGTAGACATTTGCATGGAGCGAATAGCAAGCTACCGAGACAAGGTTACGCTTTAACCTTTAAGTCCCGAATCTGCTGGAAAACTAAGACAGAACTGCAGGAAATTAACTTAAATTAATAGAATGGCTGTGAGTGTGCCACATGCTACTTTGATGCGTGTCACTTCGCGGCACAGAGTGCCTGGCTGCCCCTGTGCCCCAGCTCCTGCTGGAAGGGAGATGCTTCGGATACAAGTTTGTCAGGCGTGGATCTCCTCCCTCATTTGGGGATTCAGCTCGACTGTAGCTTTTCGTGGTCCACGTGCCTTTGAATGTTGGCAGTCTGCAAAGCGGCTGGGGAGATTTGGGTAAAAGGAGCTGTGCTGGTGGATGCTGCAGGGCTGGGGGCTGGAGGAATCCAGCCATGCTGATCTGGCTGGGAGAGCCAGGATGTGGTCGTGGGGATGGATGTCCTGGTGAGCACCTTGAGGCTGAGTTCTGTGCAGGATTCTGCAGGCAGTAATCAGTACTGCTTAGACCAAAAATGGTCCCTTTGCCGTGCGTGTTTGTGGACATGCAGTGCCTAAGACTGGGGTTCCAGAGAAAAATACACAGATAAATAAAAAATATGCCACTGTATTTCCACCCTGCCTCCCGCCAAGGCTACTCATGCTCTCAACCCTCCTAATGCCTTCTTACCCCCAGGAGACATTGCTCCTGCTGCTGCCCATTGTCCCCAAGCCAAGCAGCACTGCAGGGCACTGGGGATGGGCAATGGAGTGAGGAGCAGGAGAGCAGATACGGTATGTGTCACAGTCCTATATGCCTCTTTGCTAGCTGCAAAGACCAGGCAACACCTGTTTTCAAAAAATGCTGCCTTATCCCTTCCAACCTGGGAATGATTGTGGCTGTATCGATCCTGTTGCTTGATTCAAGTTGGCTGCATTGCCATGACTGAGAGCAGAAGCTGAGAGTAGAAGCAGTGCAGTGGTGGAGCAGCTGGTGCAAAGCAGGGACGTGTGCTGCCCCAAAGGGCAAGGCCACCAGGAGCTCCAGCTGCTCCACTGGCTTCCCATCAGCTCCCAAAACCAAGGCTCTGGCTCTAATCTTCAAAGCAACTCATGGAGGAAGTGCCAGAGGTATCAAAAGGCTGAGTTTTGTTCTGCAAGCAGCACAAACTGCTCCTCTGCAACAAACCACAGCACTAAGGCTGGGATGAGACCTCGGAGAGCAATCCCAGCTAGCTGGGACTCAGCAAGGGGAGCCTGCAGCCAGGGCTCCATGCCCAGATTCTGGGATTTTAGGGCTGGTTCCTCATTCCTTACCTTGGACTCAGGTTCAGGTGCCTGGACACCATGAAATCCCCAACCCTGGCTCTCTGAAGCAGAGGGAAGCTGGGGCTTTGTCTCTCTGCCTCCAGTGACCTGTCTGTGAAGCACAGATAAGTGCTGCCTCTCTTCTTGGGGCAGTTAGAGGACAAGCACAGTAGAAGACCTGTGAATTTGTCGACAGCCTCAGCTGTACTTAGGTATGAGGGGCAAGACTGAGCAAAGCTCCATGGTGACTGCCATTAGGGAACAGCTCAACACTTCTCTGTGCTCTTATTGAAAATGAAGGGATCTTTATCCCTGCAGCCAGGCAGCAAGCCCAGAGGGTGTCTGACCCCCAAACATCTGATGTAGAGGATGTCTACATTCTCCAGCAGCAACCTGGGATAAAACCTGAAGTCTTTCTGCCTGGCTGTTGGTTGGTGAAGGATCAAGTGGTGGTGTTTCAGGTGCAAGGCTCAACTCTTCTCGCGCTGAGTCCCTCCCATGCTTCTCTCTGCTGTAAAGAAGAGTTAAAATAGTTCTGCTTTATGGCTTCTTTGCGATGAGAGCGTTGTGTAAAAAGGACAGAAAGTTCAGAGCTGCCACTGTGCTTTGTTCTTAACCCCCACAGAGCCACCTGCCTGCCCAGACCTCTGCAGGAGCGAGGACCAAGGCAGCTTCATGCATTGACGTCTGAAGTTGTTCTGGAGTCAGATCTTGGAAGGCTTTCCCTGCCCAAAGAGAACCCCACGCGTGCAGCCCTTTGGAAAGCTTGCTTTGATGGTTTCTTCCCCACCTTTTTGGAAATCCCCCTCTCTGCTGCCTGCCTGCTTGAACTCATTGTTTTTTTCCAGCTCTTCAGCCAGTGGTGTTTTTAATCCGGGGTGCAGCCTAGGAACACCCTGTCTGCATCGTGGGCTTCTCCTGTATACAACACAGGCAGACCCTGAAGAAAGCCAGTTGTGCCCCAAATACAGCCTGCTGTTTTTCCAGCTCTGTCAGTTGGCCTGATAAAAGCTATGGCCTCTCCCTGCAAACTCAGTCTGCCTTGGTTCCGTGGGCTTTTTTTTTGGATGTTGGCTGCTCATCAGTAATCAGAAAGCAGGAGCCCTTCCCTCACTACAGCAGCACAAGGCAGAATTGAAGGTGGTCAGATGTACTGGAAGAGGGGAGTGAAGGCTGAAATGTGTTTTGGAGAGGGGTGGCTGCAGGAAGAACAGCCACTGGGCTTCTGCTGTGCCTTTGTTGGACACACACAAGGAAAGGTTTGTCACTGTCACTTGTCCTGCTGTTGCAACAGGCTGCCCATTCCCACGGGCTTTACTGTCATTTTGGCACCTCCTTCTGGGGCTCTCGACCGCTTGTGAAATTCCAGAGCAATCGTCCCTGGAGCCCAGCCACCAGAGAGTGCCCCAGGGCTGGGGGGGACAGCGGGAGGCTCTGCCCCACTGCCTGCAGGCTGTATGCACCAGGAGGGCTGAGCTGTTGCCAGTCACCACGTGTTGCTTTGAGGCATGATTTGGTTGACTTTCAAGCAACACATTGTCGATGTGATGTGAGTGATTAGCCATGGTGTGCTCACATCTACCTGAAATGTGTTTAGGTTAGCTTTGGTGCTGGGCACAAAGGACTGGCTGTGTTGGTTGTGACCAGGTCTGCCCAGCTCTCTGCTGAGTGGGGATGGTATGGGAACACATCCAAGCAATGCACTGAGATCTTCCCTTGGAGGTTGCCCATCTCCAGCAATGTCTTCTGGAGCCTCCTGAACAAGTCACCACATCTATGTATTGCGTTTGTATAGCCAGGCTGGATATTAGGAGAAGCATTTCATAGAAAGAGTGGTGAGGTGTTGGAACAGCTGCCGATGGAGTGGTAGAGTCACCATCCTTGGAGGTATTCCGGAACTGTGGGGATGTGGAACAGAAGGGCACGGTGAGGAAAGGTTGATGGTTGGACTCAAGGGTCTTAGAAGTCTTTTCCAACCCTAATGATTTGATGATTCTCTGCACTTGCCATGCCATGGGTGCACCCATCATTAGATTGGATCTCCACCAGCCTGGGAAAGCTGAGCGTGGTTGGGTCTGAGCCCTCTGGGCGGCCTCATGTTGGGCATCCTTGTAACTTTGACGCAACGACACGTTTTGTTTTTGTGGAAATGAAGCAAAAGAATGAGGGGAAATGCTTACAAACTCATTTTTAATGAAGATCCTGGCTTGAGGACAGATCCTTTGTCCAGATACAAATGTATTTACGCCGATGGCACCTTGCCATTAGTACAGCGACCTACACGTTTTGTAACGTGAGAGCAGTGTATACAAGTGAGGCTGGAGCACAAAAGCCCGAGAGATCAGGGCTTGGTCTTTCCTTCCCTTGTTCTTCATGGGGTTGCACTGGCTGCTACCAGCTGGGGAGAGGGTGTCTGTATTTTCCTTTGATTTCTTAGAGGAACACGGTGCTCTGGTGTTCAGGGTTTGCTCCACACCCAGGGATTGGTGTTAGGAGTGTGATGGAGCCCTGGAGAAGCCCCTGGGCCTCGCGGCAGCAGGGATGTTAGAAAGAGGATGAAAATCCCAGCTTTCATCTTTTGTCACCAATAGTATCTGAAGGAATTTGTACTATTTTTACTGTTTGTTTTTGTTGCTCCCCTCCCCTTTTAACTATGCACCTTCGCGTTTTCTCTGGGCCCTGTCACTGGGATATCTCCACTTGGACTTTGAAACAGATTACTCAGCTTTGTGGTTGTTTAGAATAGTTTTAAGTTATTTTTACTATTCGGCCCCATTTTCTATCATCAGGCTGCAGTTGCTGGAGTGCCGGCTCTGCAGGGGAACACTTGCTTCTTTTAAACAAATGGTTTCCTTCGGAATTAAGAAATAGTTTACGGAAACATTTCTGTGGGCCTTTGGTTATTAATTTATGATGAAGGAGTCTAATTCTATCTTACAAAAATACGGAATCTCAATTTTAGAAAACCTAAATTCGGCAGCAGCTTCTGAACCGAGTTCCTTTAACGCCGGCTTTGGTGGCTGGGTGTGTTTGTGCCTTTCTTTTCAAACGGCAAATCTGCTTTCCCCTCGCGCTGTTATGCGGTTAATCCTGTTGGGCCTGATCTGATCCCAGTGGTGCTGGAGAGAACTGAGCGGGGCTGAAGGGCAGCACCGGCCCTGTGCTGTGCTGGGAGGGCAGCCCTGATAGCTGCTGCTCCTTCTGTCTGCTCAGCCATAGGTTTCAGGGATCTTACCTGTGCTGGGAAGGGTTTGATCCATTTATTTCCTCTTAATCAGAACAAAAACAACCCCCCTTTCCCTCTCTCCCCCCCCCCCCCAAAAAAAAAGAAAAGTCTTTGCTGTCATGTTGGATCTATAAGTGTCATTTTTCTGCACTAAATAAGCTGCTGTGAGAAACTAGGCTGAGAAAGGGGCCGTGGAGATGGGATGGCCGGGATTTCCCTGGGCACACAGGGATGTGGGGTGGCTCTTGCCAGGTGCAATCAACTATGTACAGCAACCTGCCTTGAATCACATGGGGTCACGCTGACCCACCTGAGGGCAAACCCCATTTGGGGGATTTTTCCTCCACCAACATTGATGAGAAGCCCTCCTTGATGTCATGATTTTAGGTGCTGTGAACACAGGAATGCACAGTGCCCCGTCTCAGGGTGTGCAGTGAGCCTCTCCAGCCTGCAGCCATCCCTTTGGTCTCCCAGGGCACGGGTTTCACAGTCCTTGACTCCTGGCAGAGGTACCCTGGGCTCTACAGTGCCTGGGCTGTGCTGGGAGCATGCATGGCTTCTTGCCAGGGCTGAGGATTGTCCCCTGCCTCCCCCCCTCAAAGCCATGGGAAGGGGAAGAGGAGAGCTGTGTTCCCAAGGATTTTTTAGACTAGCATGAGGAAGGGAGGGATGTGGCACTGGGATGCTCGGCCTTTGAGTGGATTCCTCTCTCCCGCTGACTTCCAGCTCTCAAGGAGCCTTTCGGCCATAGCGGGGAAGGGGTTAAAGCTTCCTTGCAGCCTGGCCTGGGAGCATCTGTGTTCCCCTTCTGGGGCTGCTGAGGTCTGCTGGTATGTGTGCAATGCGGCGCCGGCCAGCCGTGAGCACCCAGCCTTCACTGAGACCTTCCCAGCACAGCCATCCCTCCCCAGCTCTCCCCTCCAAAGCTGAGGGATGGGTCTGGGGAGCTCGGAGTTGCAGGGAGAGCAAAGCTGGGGGCTGTGGGAGATGTGGAAAAGGGTCAAGTGGCAAAGCAGCATTTGCTTGGGTTCCACCGCTTTGCTCACCCAAAGTGTGCTTGCACAGGGAAGTATCGCTGGGCGCGTCCTTGTGCTGGCCTAATGTTCTGTAGCTTGTCTGTTCTTAACCTCTTTGCTTTGTAGGATAGGGATCAGGGGGTGGAAAAGGGCTTTGCTCTGTGGAGTTGTAGTCAGGCAATGATGTTTCATGCGGGCTGTTACTTCCTGGGGCGGGGGGTTTAAGTGCAGACGTAGGCAGGAGCTGGAAAATTGCAGCAACAGCAGCAGTGCTCAAGCTGAACCATAGTGAAACGCCTTGGAGGGAGATGCAGATTGCCTGGAGTTCTCTCTGTAACAAAAAATTTATGTCCCTTATATAACTGGGGTAAAGCAAACAAAGAAACTCATTTCCAAGTGGGAACGTGGTGTCACTGGGAGAAGTCCCACAGCATGGGTGAGACCTCTGATTTATTCCCAGGGCGATTAACTCTCCGTCAGAAGGGCAATGCTTTTAGCGCTGCATTTTCAGATAAACGACTGGTGGATATTCCTTAAGAACTGCACATGTGGGTAGCCTAATTTAAGCAAATGGCAGGGCTAATTTTTCATTCCCAAGCATTTTGAGGTTCAGTGGGGCTGCTCCCCCCATGTCCTCCCACCAGCCACGCCGGTTCCCTGGCTGCACTTTACCTTTGATCTCCATACCACACCGCCATTGACGTTGGCAGGAGCCGTCTTGCAGCCCAAGGACGTTGCATGGTGCTAATTCCGTAGGCTCCGATAACAGAGCCTCTCTAAAAATGTCATTTGGGGCCATTTGCAGGGTGAGTTTGACATCGCTGAGTGCTGCCCCAGCACGCACTCCCTGCAGCCGCCGGTGTGGGACGCGTGAGCTGCATCACGGGGAGGCCGAGGGATGGGTTCCTCAGCAAAACAGCTTCCATTTTTTCTACAGTCTTTTCATCCTCCCCAAAGAGACAAATAAAGCCCTTGGTCCTCGACTGCTCCGGGCTGTTGGGCCGATGCCAAAAATAAGATAGGTCAAAAAGGGAATAACATGGGGGGATGGTTTTGGATTGTGGCTACATCGTAGCTTTCTTATTACCTCAAGATAAGTTAAAAAAGGAACTTCATGTAACCAAGAGAGGCATTTTGGATGTCAGTGGCAATGGACTTAGTTGTTTTTTCTTTTTCTGCACGGGCAATTATCAAATTAATCTACGTTGATACGAGCCTCCTATCAACACAATCACTAATACCTTTAGACTTGCCAAATGACAGCTGTTCAATAAGGTCTTTCTGTTGTTTTCTTGAACTCCGCTTTCCTCCGCCTTCGTGTCCCTGGCAAGGCACAGACCCAGCTTCTGGGGGGAAATCCCCAGGTTCCCTCTTTGAGATTCTCACTGTTGACCATTCCTGGGGGCATTGTTATGGCAAAAATTTAATCAGCGTATAATTAGCAGCGCAAAAGATTTACGTATTGCCTCTTGCTATTGGGAACGGGGCGGCTCCTGTACAGGGTGCTGGGTAAACACCAGCACATGGGTGAACCAACTCTCCCAGATCAGTTGTGCCAGTAAATCCCCAGCAGCTGACGTGGAGGGACTGTGCAGTGTGCGAGCAAACAGCTCAGCTGGTGCCATGGCCACTGCAGACTGACTTTGTTGTTTTGTTTCCTTTTTTCCTTTTCTTTTTCATTATTTTCTTTTCCTTTCTGTCTCTTCCTTCCTTTCTTTCTTCTTCTTTTTTTTTTTAAGAGAATAAGGCCTCCATGTTTCAACCTGTGCATGTGCATGTACGTGCCTCTTTCTTTCTTGCTTGCTCTATCCATTTGTTCCCGCCTCCCCCTCTTTTCTACCCAGCGACGAGTTTCAATTATGTTTGGCTGAAGGGTAGAGCTCTTGTACGGCTCCCGCAAGTCTTGTGAAAATGGGTGGGTGGCTACAGAAGGAAAGAAAGACTCGAACGCTCAATAACGGCATGTGAACCCAACCTTAACAAGACACCAGAGAATCCACACTGGATAAGCTGCTGGGAAGCATGTTTTGTCTGGTTTTCCATCCAGGGCTTGTTTGTTGGCTCTGGAGGTTGGTAGAGAAGCAGAGGACGATGAGATGCTGCTTTGCTTCCCGTGACTCGGTGCACCTGGGGAGGTTCACCAGAAAGCCTGTCAGCATGTTTGCATTTGAGGTGCTCTGGGCTATAGGTGCAGGGATGAAGCAGTCCCTATAAGCAGGTGGTGTGGTTAGATTTGGCTTAACAGGAGGTAGCCAGGCTCCAGACAGCGTTTCCTATCAGAGCAGAGGGGCTGAACACTGCTGGGGTGAGGTTTGGGCAGCAGGAGGTGGTTTGAGTGGGAGGTGTGCCCGGTAGTCTGTCCGCAGCCTGAAGGACAGACAGCCGTGCGTGGTGAGCTCCTGTCTTTGCACAGGGGAAACTGCAGGATGGAGATGGGAGGATGCAGAACAGCTGCTGGTTGGTGTGTCCCAATGCCCTCTCAGCAGGACTGTGTGCTTTGCTGCCTTGCAGCCTGCCCAGGTGCCCACCCCAGGGCCTGTCCTTACCATTCTGCTGCTCTTGACCCTAACCTCTGCCTGCCATGTGCTCTTAGCATCGTGGTTCGAAGTGAAACCTGACACAAGTAAATATGTTGACAGGCTGTTTTCAGCTGGCAGGGAATGTAAATTATCTCATTTGGACAAGGCTAATGCAGAATCAAGCCATTGGTCCCAAATATCCCTTATAAGTGCAGATGAGAAATATTCAAGGCATCTTCACTCCTAGAATATTGCTTTTATCTTTGTGGTTCCTTGAGTGGCAATATAAAAGTTACTGATTTTGCACTTTTTATGCATCTAAACCTGCAGACTTTGAAATCAGTAGGTTTGCCTGTGTGATTTGCCTTGTTAGATGTGTACCCTTGGAGGCACTAAGGGATGTCCTACGCTGTAACATCACTGCCCTTAACTACTGTCTTGGATGTAACATCCCATCTTGGGAACGTCCTTAGCCAGGACATTAAGATGGATTGAGCTGGGTTTGGATTGGGTCCTCCTGGGACATGGTAGATCTCAGGCATGGTAGATACTTGTGTAAAGTTGGATAGGCCAGCCTGTGCAGGGTGATGCAAAGCTCCACGAGGTCAACAAAGACTCCCAGCAGCTTTGGACCAAAGCCACTCTCTCCATGCTCAGTGCCTTTCTTTTGGAGTAAATGGGATCACACCTAGGGCTAAAGCTGGACATGACTCTTCATACTCACTTTTCAGTAGATGAAGGTGCTGGGATACAGCGTTTGGGCTTCTTCAGCACATCTAGATGTCACTTAGTTCTTTCCTTGAGCCTGGCTTGGTCCATCTCAGGAAGGTCTCTGTGTTGCTCTCACAGGTGGGCACGTGGCGCTAGGAACTCTTGCTCCAGTTCCCACTGAAGATGGGGTCCTGGGAGATCGCTCACCAGTGACAGCAATTGGTTCACACCAAGGTCTCACCCTCCTATGCATACCTTTACACAGCAGGTTGTGCTTGGTGAAGGCAGAAGGTCAGATCGTCTTCAAACCTTGACCGTGTTTGTAAGCGGATGTCTTTCTGGCTTTGCTTTTCGCTCCATAACAGGTTTTTCCCTTTAAGAATGCAGAAGATTGATTCCCTTGCAGGGCACATCGCCGAGGCGAGCCATGTCCAAATGGTTTGCACGTCTGCATTTTTTACTGCTCTCGTTTAATATGTATGCAAATGCAGTCTCTCCTGTCCTCACTCTCTGTGTGGGTTTGCACAGTCAGGAGCACATTCCCATTACTGCTGCCCATCTCCTGCTCCGCTCTGCATTTGAGGAGACTGCCTTTGAAACGCTGATAGATGGAGGTGCAAGGGAAAAGAGAGAAATGACGGATTTTCGTAATTTCTTTGCTGGGGGGGTTAGGCAGGAGGAGTTGGGAAACCAGAGGAGGGAGGTTTAAACGTATGCAAAATTGTTTATTGGGAGAAAGGGTGGGCCTCCACCTCTGAGAGCCAGAGCGCAGATTTTGTATGCTGTTCCATTTTCAGAGCGTTAGCTCAGAGGATTTTAGCTGGAGGTTAGGGAAAAATCCGAGCACTGGCAATAATCTTGTGATAGTGGAAATATTCAGCTTTTCTCCTGATAAATAGACACGTGTTGGAACTGCAATAGGGGTTTCAGCCCTGAGAAAAGATGTTGTCTTCTTTTCAGTAAATAAAGGGCAAGATGTCCAGAGCTGCTCCCTGCAAACGGGTGGTGTATGGCTGCTACTACTTTTCCTTCCTTTTTTAACGGCTGTGATTTTCCCGAGTACTTTAAAGCCAGCACCTGTGAAATGTGGACATTTATGTGTCCAGAGCTGTGTTTGCATAAGTAAAATGGAAAACTGTGTGCATCAGCTAACAGCAAAATGTGGGAACCACCTTTGGAAACGTGGCTGAAAGTAGGGGAGCTTTTCCTGTCCCCAGGTGACAGTATTTTTTTAAGTTCTGTTGTTTGAAGTTACAGATCTCCAGGTTCTGCATCTGCTTGAAGTAACAGTGAGGGCTGAGAAGGTCCCTGTTCTTGGTGTGGGAAGCAGGGGATGACATATCCCTTCATCGCCTGGATCATTCTGGAAAAGAAACAGAGCTTCATGCTGCCTCCCACCCTTTCAAGGAAATTTAGGTCCTTTAAATGTCAAAGGAGGCAGATTTCCATGTTTATTTTAGTTTTGAACCCCATTACACAGTGCCAAAGCCTTGTTACAGGCTGGGCTGCATGGGAGGGAGTGCTTTGGGGGGGGCTGCATGCAACCCCTTCTTGCTTATGCCCCAAAGTCTGTGGCTCTACCTGGAGCACCTTTTCCAGACTCTTCCCAAAAACCTCCAATACACTTCTTACTTTCTTTTCCAGTAGCCCAAATGAGCTCTTCACACTGGGAAAGCCCCTCTGCTGACTCGTCAGAGATGTTTACTTTTGCATCTCCAAGTTATGCAATACTGTTTTGTGTCTCTGGATGTTGTGAAAGCCCTTTCCACGCGACGGCACAGATGTGCCCCTGCATCCATGGGAGAAGAGTAGGAGCCAAAGCCAAGAAATAGCTTGGCCGTGCACAGACCTCTCTCTGGGGTTCTGCTTTTGGTGTAGTGTCGAAGGGATCTGGGGATGCCCTTCAAGCTGGGTGTTTGGATGTGCTCAGCTCCTTGGTGATGTGCAGGGAACAATTCTGTTCACGCAACAAGACATGGAATGTCTTGGCACCTAAGCTCTTGCAGGCAGTCTGGTCGTGCCTTTACTTCCCTTTGCTCCAGGCAGAAATGTGCCTTTGGCAGCCTTGAGGCATGCTGTATCTGCCAGCCAAGTCCACAGCCCACATTTAGGATTGTCTCTGGTACAGAGGATGGTTCTTCTGCTTCTCTTCTTTCCACCCCATTCAGAATGCTCTGTCCCTATAGACACCATGCTGTCAGATGGGGCAAGGTGTTTGCAAGCAGCTCCCTGAGCTGCTGCAGCTCTGCTGCTGTTGGCCAACACGTGTCCCTTAGTTCCCCTTGTAATCTTTGCTGTGAAGTAAATATCTCATGCTGCTGTGCCCTCACTCTGGTGAATTTGTGTTGCTTGTGATCACAGGCTCCAAACTTCCCCTATTACAGTCGCTTTTTTAAGAGTCTCTTTTTACTGGTGAGTAGATTCATGGAGCCTTTCTACTTCCTTCATCTGTAAATTGTCCTCTACATAACTAAGAAACCATTCTGGCTGGGTTTTGATGTGTTTGTCGCCCAACAGATGTCTGGGTGGTTAAAGTGCCCCCTGAGTACAAGTATCCTGTGTTTGCAAGCTCTTTGATAGTTGGTTCAGGAATCTTTTTGTTCTTTCTTTCTCTCCTGAAGTCCTGGGGGTCCGTAGCAGATGCCTGCTGCAGCCTCTCCTTTGTTTTCTGCTCCTGATATCTGTGCCCGCAGTGTTACTCCTCTACCCTCTCCCTTATCAAATTAGATTATCTTATTCTTGTAAGTACTTTTGACACATTCAGCCCTGAAAAGGCACGATGAGCAGATTGCATCTCAGTGCTGGGTTCTTGCTGCTCGTGTCTCTGTTGTTCTCCACTGTGCTGTTCTGGCTTGGCTGGACAGCACACAAGACACAGCACACTACTTGCCATAAATAATAGTGATAGCACAAGTGAGGCCAGCTCCTTCTCCCGTTAGATAAGTCACAGCACCACTACATGGCACCACCATATTGCCTTGCATGAAAACCCAGGGTCCGTTTTGTCTCAGTGCTCTCAGCCATGTCACTACGACCCTCGCTTCACCGCTTTGCCTCTCTGTTGATCTGTCTCCAGCAGCCCTCCCTGTGTCCTGAACTTGGCTGCAGGCACTTAAGCTTCTTCTCAGTGTTATGCACTGCCCCTTGCCCGTTCCTTGGCTCTCTGCCTTTTCACTGGGTTTCCTGGTTCCCACGTGTGATCCAGAAACCCTCTTTGTTATTCCGTCCTTCCTCCCCGTCACAAACCTGTTTCTGTTCCATCTTTCATGAAAAGGTCTAAGACTGAAGGTGAAATGTGATAACAGCCTTCAAAAATATGTCAGTGGCTGCTGCAAACAGGAGAGGAATAAACGATTCTCCGTGTCCTACTGTGGGGAGGACAAGAACTTATGGGCTTAAACATGGAGATTTTGGGGTGAGGCTCAGGAGGGGCTGCCTATGTACTGCTGGAGGGGCAGCTTGCTAGGGGGAGCCGAGGGGAGCAGGGTGATCGAGGTCATCCTCTCCAGCCCCTTTAGTTCCCCTTCCATGTGCTGGAAGGCTCAGCTAGGCAAAGAGCTTTTTTGTGTTTTGCTCAGCCAGGCTCTTTGCTTTCTCTCTCCTTGTTTTTTTGTCTCTGTTGCAGCAGTCCTGGCAAACACAATTGCAGCAAGCCTGGAAATAGCCACAGCAAACCGCTCCTCCAAAAACCTTTCCTTTGTGCACAGTGGCTCCTTTCAAACCCCATACACTAGTGGAGATGACAGCAGCTGCAATCAGAGTACAGGGAAATGCAGTAGAGCCCAAATGTTTTGCTGTGCCCAGAAGGGTTAAGACTGAGTCAGGGGCAGCCAAGAAAAAGCTGCTAGAGGTCCTTGGTGGGAGCAGGCAATGAGCTTTGCAGAGGGTTGTGTGTGTATTAGCACGTAGGTGGGAAAGCAGTGGTGAAGATGGTTTCTGGAAGATGTGTCTCAGCTGGTGCTACAGGGCTCCAGCATCTCTCCTGCTTTGGTGGGTGTGTAAAGGCTACCAGGCAGGAGGGCTGTGAGCTGGGAACATGAGTGGCCAGGGAGCAAGGGATGTGGGTGAGCAAATGCTGGTGCAGATGGCTCCTTGCAGAGCTGCCTGTTCCCACCACTGCAGAAGGACGTTGCAGGGCATCCTCCAGCCTTGTGGAAATTTGCTGGCTTTGCTGAAACAAAAATCAGAGGGCCTGGGAGCTGCAGAGGGCTCCTTCCAAAATGAGTGCACAGCTCTCAGTGTTTCCTACAGCACTGATCTGGAGTCCCTGGGGCCCCTTCAGCCCGACACCCACCTCCCCTGACCCTTCCCCATCTGGCACTGCTGAGCTTGTGTCAGGTCGAGCTTCATCTGCAGCATGTCCTCCTCTCCAAGCCCTCAGCCTCTCTCCCCATGGCGGGGGTCACCAGGGGGCCCCATTTCTGGGCCCTGCTCATCTGCAACCCCTTCTCTCACCCTGCAGTGTCAGCCCCCTTCACGGCTCCCCAACAGGAGAGGCAGGCAGGGAGAAACCAGCGGATGAATAATTTATTATAACGATGCAAAATAGGGTTTTAAAACTCTCCCCGTATAAATATTTTTTTTTGACTCGTTACCCCCCCCGCCGTCCCCCCCCCCCCCCCCCCCTCCCCTCCAAGCCTTCTCTTTCTCCTTTTCGAAGCCCCCGACAACCATGCAGCTACCACGGCTGCGCTTGTTCTCCTTTGCTCCGTCTGCCTGTCTCTCCCGCGCTCGCTTTTCACATGATCTGAGCCCCGGTGCCAAGCGCTTCCCAGGAAGGAGAAAAAACTCTTTCTCGCGCACACACACAAAACAACAACTGGGGATGGAGAGGGGAGGGAAAAGGGGGGTGGGGGGGGGTTGGAAAGAAATACAGAAACACACAGGCACACGCACAAAACCCTTTGAAGCCTGTGAAGGGTAAGGGTTGTTTCTGTGGTAACGGCGCAGGGATTGGAGGCGGGCGGCGAGGCCCTCGATCCCGCGGCGGTGCTGAGTGATTAATGAGCCGTCGCTGGGCTGCACGGCCATGCACAGGCCGGGCCCCCGCTGCCTTCCCGTGCTCAGCCAGGGCTCCCCGTGCTCTGCCCGGCCTGGGCACATGGTGCCCTGTGGGACATCGGCCCTGCAATGGACTGAGCAACGTCTGCGGGCTTGCTGGCGCTGGAGCATGGCTGGGGCTGCAGGCCTTGTTCCATCCCATAGGCCTCGTCCTGCCCTACCGGCCTTGTCTCAACATGGGTTCCACGGAGGTTTAGCAGTGCTGGAGGGTTGCGGCTACGTGTGGCCGTGCCCAGCGTTTGTTCTGTGGGTGAGCAGATGAGGGCTCTGCCGCTCCCTTCTGTGTCCCGCCATGGGGCTGCCATGTTCAGGGCCGTGACCGACGGGCTTGGTGACAGCAGGGTGCTGCTACAACGGCTCAGCACGAGCGGCAGCTCCCGGGGAACCAACTGCTGCGACACCCCGTTTTGTTCCCTTTCTTTTTTTAAAAAACGCACATTATTCACATCTCTCGGGCAAACAATAATTATGAGTGAGTTTCAAATCTCCTTCCCCTGAAATAGCCAAACCGGAGCCTGCACAGCCTTCCAGAGCTGCTGCCTGAAACAGATGTGCTGCCAGTGAGGCAGCTATTTATAATGTGCAGTGTTCCCTTTTAAGCCGTAGTGACTCCAGCCCTCGGCTCTCGCGTTCATCAGCTCCTTTTGAAGCCTGCAGCTCTAATCCAGTGACTGTTCCTGGTGCTGCTAAAATCTCATAAACCCACCGGGATGCCAGCAAGCCAGAGCCCTGCCTGCTTTCTGCCTTCAGAGGTGGTTTGTCATCTCTGGGGGCTGCTGGGCATGGAGGCAGAAATGGGTTTGGACGGCTTCTCCATTGTCCCAATACTAAGCCCTAATGGGAGAGATTTTCCATAGAGAAAAGGCTGTTGAGGGTTCAAGCTTGGTGTGTTTAAACCTTAGGAGCTGTTTGCAGGATCAGTGAAATTAGAAGCGCGGTGAAGGTGCAGGTATTGTTGGATGAGTCCCTTTTTCAGGGGGAAAACTGGGGAGATTTGAGTTGAAAAGGAGGTTCAAAGGGGTTGGCCAGCCTGGGGCTCCTGTAGTGGAGCTCGAGCAGCATTGTATGAGCTGGTGGTGCAGGGACAATGGGACTCTTCGTGACTGCATGTTGTTCACAGATCCTGTCCAGCCCCATTGTGCTGGAGTGCCTGTGGCCAAGCACTGCTACTGCTTTATGTCTGCTGTGTGCTGATGAATAAGTTTGTTGGTATTTCAGGGTGGGGAGCAGGTGGTTGGGCAACACAGCATGCGTGGGGAAGCTGTTTCTTGCCAGGGCTGTTGCAGTGAGCAGGTCCTGGAGCGCTGTGACCGACAGAACCGGCCAGGCTGGTGCAGCCGCTCCGCGAGGGGCTGGGCCAGAGCAAGCACAGCTCTGGGGCTTGGCCACAGGTTTGCTTTACACTGCTCCATCCAAACCCTGTGCATTGGGCATGTTACGAGCATGGCTCTCCTTTCCCAACTGATGTCCAGAGCATTGTCCCCAGCCTGGCATGACAAAGACAGGTTCTCCATATGGAAATCTTGCAAGACACCCCAAAAAACAGCCCACAGCGAGCTGTTGTTTTTGCTCTAGTGGCATACGCTTGCTTGCTGCTTTGTAGACACCATAGGACAGGGGCTGTGTGTCAGTGGGCAGAGAGCACCTTGATCCCCACACTCTGCCCTTTGATTTCCAAACCCCGTCTCTAGTATGACCATTTTTTTATCCAGTTCCACGTCTTGTGTTCAGAGTGAGCGTTGGCTTATCTTCCTGCCCTGTTAACTCATGCCCTGGGCACTCTGGAGGAGAAGAGGATGGTGATTTTAAACTGGAGTGATGAGCCATCTCCAGTTAAGGGTGGGATCTGGGGAAGGAGCCGGGGGTGGGCTGCCCTGGCAGGGCTATGTCATCTCAGCTCTAGCATTGTGACAGTTGGTTTGACTCATTCTGGTGGGGACATGGAGTTGTGTTCCCATGAGGCTGGCAGCCTTGGCCAAGATCAGAACCTTCCTAGTTTCCAGTGGTTACAGATAAACCTTTGCTCCTGAAAGAGGTACTAATGCAGCCCATAGCAGAGAAGCCTCTTAAAAGCCAGTCTTGTTGCAGTGATGTTAATTATTAATAGGATGTGGGGAAGAAAACACTGGGAAACCCCAACAGATAGAGTCAAGCTGCTGCTTCATCTGTGTCCAGCAGAGCAGGCCTATCTTCCCCTGACCCAAGGGGAGATTCACAGATCTCTTTTGTAGTGACTGCCGTCGTCAAGCACATATCTTAATGGAGAGGCTCAGCTGTCCCTCTGAAAACCACAGCCATCAGAAACCAAGGAGCTTAGTGACTCATATGGTGTTGAGCTTGGTCTCTAGCAAAGATTCAGCCCCCTGGAGGGATGTGGTCCCTCTTGGAAGCATCTGGGCTCAGCAGGTCTGGCAAGGTGCTGGGGTGGCACAGCCCCACAGGACAGAGGTGCTGGGTGTCCTTGTAGATCTGTGGGGACAGGATGGGATCTGAGGTGGGGCTTTGAGTTCACATACATAGGGAGCTTGAGCTGGGGGATCTCCCCAGAGCAGTATTCATAGAAAACAAGCTAATAGGGAAATCCTCCTGGACCTTGCAGGATTCTCACTACAGATCTGACCATGGATACCAGGGATGTCTCTGCCAGGACCCCCAGCCTCCCCTGGCTGGGTCCCCTCTCCCTTTGCCCCTTCCTGCTCTCTCATTCCCTTTCTCTCCCTCTCTTCCCTGCCTTCCACCCCCTCCAGACTCCTCAGTGGGGCATTGATTTTTCCATCCGTCAGCGAAACGCCTGAGGAAAATGAAAGAGCATCTTCGTGATCGATCAGGAGAACTCTTCAGCCTGGGGGTCAGCAAGGGCTGGAATCAGCTGCTCCCCTGGCATATAATTACCCCCTCTCTCCCAAGCCTGGGCATTTCACACGCCCGTGGGAGCAGCCGTCTTGCTGTAAGGCTGGGAAGTTGCTTGCTGAAAACCTCCCTGTGGTGTCTTGACGCTGCACCCGCAGGTGAGAGGAGCTGCCTGTGAGCGTGCTGAATTCTGCTATTGCTGGAGCTGTGCACTGTGTGCTTGTGCTGGCTTTGTTCAGAGTGGTGTGAGTGGGTGTGAGCGCACGGCACCCTCTCCAGCATCGATCACTCTGTGCGTAGCAAATTCTGCGCTGCATTTTGTGAGGATGGGCGGCTTTGAGGCTGTGAGCTTAAAGAATCTGAAAGGAAACAAAATCCAATAGGAGTTGGGCACCCAACTCCCTTCTCTCTTTTGAAGATCTGATTTGAAGGAAGCGCCATCCAGGCCATGCCGTACAAACAGACCGCCTTGTTAATGACCCAGAGGTGCCTGTTTACATGCTGGGGTTTGCTGTTGGTATGGCACTGGTCCCTGGGATGTGCTTGTGTGTGGGTTGCTACATTTGGTATAGTGATACAGCAGGGCATATTTGTCCTTTGGACTTGACTGAAGGAAGGAGCCTTGGAGACTGAGCAGTACTTGCGCTCCAGTGATCTTTCTGCTGCTGCCCCAAAGTTCTTCAGATCTTGTTCCCACAGATATTGTTCACTCTATTCCTGAGCTAGGTACAGGGGTTTCAGACATGGAGGTGCACATCACGTGGCTGGTTGAAGCTTGCTGGATGGCATGGAGGTCCTCAAGTTTTCCATGGTGAGCTGTGCATCCCAGGAGCTGGAAGAGAACAAAGGCAATGCAAGCCAAGGCTCTGCTCCCTCATCCTTCTGGTCTTGCCACATCTTCTTCCCTGGTGAGCCTGGTTGTGGGCTATACCTTCACCCAAGAGCCTCCACCGGCATTTGCAGCCTTTCACTCCTTGGTCTGCAGGTGATCCAGGGACTCGTTGTTGCCCCACGTCGAGCAGCCCCAGGAATGCCATTGTTATGAGGAAACTCTCATCCTTCCCATTCCCGTTTTTCCATGCTGGCTGGCAGTGGGTACCTAAGGAAGGAAAACAGGGCAGAAAAACAGTATTAGGGTGAGGAAGCAAAGCACTGCATTTCCTGATGCCACCACAGCCAGTTCAGACCAACCAAGGCAGAGTGCTGTGGGACAAGGACAATGCAAAGCTCTGGCTTTCTCTCCCAAAACCAGCAGGCATAAGTTTGCTCCGGCATGGTTGTGTTACAGATGTGTTGATAGCAGCCAGTCGAATGCTGACGCTGCTGTGGAGAGCTGGCTGTAAGGCTGAAGTGAGTTTATCTGCTTTGCAGATAATGTCTTCTGCTCAAAGCAGCTGAAACAGCTGCATCCTGATTTTGTTGGAAAGTTTATTTTACAGCATGTAATGTTAGTTCACCCTGTGTCCCTGGTAAAGCTTTGACATAAAGCCCCATCCTTCCTCTGGGGTCATTTGGCAACAGCCTGGCAATCAGGAGAACTTTGTTTAACCTGTGAGTGCTGTGTCCCTATATAAATGTGGATCTAACCCAGTTTCCTTGAATCTGTGTCTCTCTGTTGACAGCAAGGGAGAGAGGGGGGTTGATGCAGGTGGGTAATCTGGGATAATAATCCTTGCAAACAGAGTGAGCTGTCACCAGGCAGTGTTGCTGCTGGGTTCAGTGCAGGTAATGGGAATGGAGGGGAGAGAATCTTAGGGGTCTCTCCACTGACCTGCCGCCTTCTTGCTGACCATCCTTGCCCATGTCCCTTGCTTATTCTTTCCTCTGCCTTCTCTCTCCCAGGACCATATAATGACAATAAAATACTACCTGACTTGCTGGGGAGCTCAGAGCCCAATTAAGAAGTAAAAGTTAATTAAAGCAAGCTCCTGTTCATATCCTGTACACCTCAGTGGGGCACTGGAAGCCCTGGGATGTGGGAGTGCAAGGTTGCAACAAAGACAAAACAATATACACTGAGACTGCTTACCAGAAAGTGGATCTATGTGTTAATCTGGGAAAAGGGTCGTGAAAATAACTGCAAATCCTTCATGACTTTGCTGTAATTTCTCTCAAATAGGATGTAGGCAGGAAAAATGCCCTCTCTGCTCTAAAGCCTCCCTGGTTCGGGGTGGCCCCACAGTCAGGGCCAGGCTATGTTAACCATGGTGCAAGAGCAGATGGAAATTTGGGGGGAAGAGATAAATAGCTGCACTACATGAGGTGATTGGTTCCCCGGCGCCTGAGTTGGCCCCTGGCTTGGCTGCATACAGGAGACAAACGGGCGGCACGGCACTGGCAGCGCCCTGGCCATCAGCACAGCCCTGTGCACTAGCATTTACAGACACAGAAACCTGGCCCCTCCCGGCTGCCCAGCTGCCTTTCTGCTAATGCTCATCTAATTAACCAGCAGCCTGGAGTGGCTGAAACCAGGGCAGCGGGAGAGCAAAGGGTTTTATCCAATAGGTTCCTGTCTCCAGCTCGGGAACCAGAAGAAAAACCCTTTTCATATGTTCTGATCAATAAGCAGGTGGTGTTCCTCCTCCCCTCCCTTTCACCTTCTCCAACTCATCTTTCTCCTCCTGTGCCAGGGATGCTTATCAGAGCCTGCCCCTGTGCAGGGCTGGGATGTGTACCCGGGGCATTCTGCAGCTCTTGCTTTGTCCCAGGGCTGCCGTGCGTGCCATAGCACACGTGCTGCGCTTCTGAGCGACACCAGCATGCTGGGCACAGCACAAGCAAGCTCCCAGGGGGTATCTGAGAGAGCAAGCCTTGGCAATAACTGGGGCAGGATCCCTCCTTCGGGGGGGATTTTCAATCAGTGACATCTCCGAAGAGACAGTTGCTTTCCCCCCCTCACTGTCAGCAAAGCTACAGGATTGTGTGCAAGGCAGAATCTGACCAGCAACTTTTGTACTGCATACGTATTGGCAAGGGTTAACAAGAAGCAGCATTTTGTTTTTGCTGTGCATGTTTGGTCTCTGGAAGGAGTTGCTTCAGCTGATATACATGCATTCTTCTTCCTAAGGTGTCTTCTGAAAATTAGCTCCAGCATGTCATCAGTAGTGGAGAAATGATTATGGAAAAGCAGCTGTCCGTCCCCTCCTGCCAACTCCCAGCGAGACAGCGGGAGGGGGAATGGCTCCTCTGGGTGCTGGCTGCTGGCAGCAGCTCCCTCTGTGCCTGGTGCCAGGCGCTGGTATACGGAGGCAGCTTGGAACTCTGGCCTTTTCCACCTCATCTCAACGATCTGATTGAGAAGTGGCCACACAGTGCCCAGACTGCTGTTCATTTTCAGGCCACCTCCATCAACTGGAAGGGGCTTTAATAATAGCAACAGTGCAGCAGGAGCTGTGGAAGAGGCTGGCAGGAGATGTGGTGCTGTTTCAGCGCTGTCAGTGTGCGGTGCCGGGATGTTTTGGAGTGGCAGAGTGGCCCTGCATGTGTCCCTGTGGCTTCTCACAGATGAATCTCATCTGCCCAGGGGGCAGCTGTCATGGGAAGAATCTGCAGAGGGAGCTGAGGGTCTCCTGCTGCTCCTGGCCCGATGCTGTCATTGAGTGTTTTTTTAACAATAAGAAAGTTGTGCAAATCTTCACCCAACCATCTGCCTGCTCAGGCAGCCTAGAAGGACTCTGCTCTAACTTCTGTATTGTTTCTCCCCACAGGAGAGGAATTACTGTCCTATTTCTTCATGCCAGAATGAGGAACTGGAAACAGGCTGAAGGGGAAAGGAGCTGGATGGGTGTCCCAGAGAACTTAAAGACTCAGAGGAAGACTGGCCAGGCCTAGGTTACTGTCCCTCTGCCTCTTCCCTGGTACCTCTGACAACAATTAGGAGCTGGGCTTATTAGCTGTGCTCCTGCACCAGTCTCCAAACACCACAGAGCAGCACCTGAGCCCGGTGCAGGATGCAGAGTGTCTTAGGATGCTGCAACCAAGAGAGAGGTGAGCCTGCACCTGGCGATGGGGAGCCCAGCCGCAGCCAGATGTGAGCTCCTTCCCCATCCTCCCCCCTTCCCCTAGCCCTAGCCTCAGGCCAAACAGGGAAAATCCTTCAGCAGAACCCCAGCTGGGGCTGCTCGCTGCCTTTCCATAGCAACAGTCCATCAGGGGGTTGGAGTCAGCAGTGAAAAATGCTTTCTCGCCTTGCCTGCCGGTCGCTATTTTGATTGCATTCCTGGGGAGCTGGGCTGCAGATGTGGTCTCCTTATCTTGGGAAGGTCTGAGTCAGTTTTTCCCTCTGATGGAGCAGGCAGCTGAGGTCTGGAGGGAGGAATAAATAGCTTCAAAGGCATGCTGGGGGTGTTGTTTGGTGGGGAAAAAGTAGTGGTACCACCCTCCATCCTATACTCATGGTGCCCCCATAGCACAGCACACATGGAGGAGATGAAGGAGATGTCCCTGCAAAGCAACGTTCAGACAGCCATGGTGTCTTGGCCAAAGGAAAAGCAGACCAGGACTGCTGCTCCTTGGATGACCTGAGGAACATTCCCACAAGAAAGGCACCTCACATTCACCCCACCAATTCATGTCCAAGCTGTGTGATGCTCCTCAACCCACCAGCAGATGTAGCAGCTTAAAAGCTCCAGTGCCTCCTGCTCAGCCTGCCTATAAGTGACAGCAGGATCTGGCCCTGTCCTCTGGTTGCTTTTCTGCTCAAAATCTTGCTTCCCAATGCTGCACTGTGGAGAGGTGATGTCTCCATGCCTAGCAGTGCTGTCAGGTAATGGTGAATCTCTTGTGACCGGTCCAGGCTTCATGCTGGAAGCTGAGCTAGAAACCAGAGTTCAGCCTGGTCAGAGCCAAGGGAAGGTCTTGTGTGAGGTGCTGCTAGCAACCCACAGCATTTATGCACCCATGGGCCATGTACTAAATAATCATCAGTCCAACCTAGGGAAAACAGCAAGCCACAATAATTGTTAAGCACATTGCAAATTTTCCTTCTATTGGCAAGATGCTCAGTTCAGGTTTCCCCAAAGCCTGGTAGCTCAGTGAGCAATTCTTTGTTGTCCTTTGTATTTTGCTTTCTCTGGATGAGAGAGGGGCTTTGCATGTAGAACCCCACCTCCAGGGGCTGGTGATCATGTGTTTTTGGAAAAGGGTGGTGAGCGTAGGGTTCCAGAGATTGAAGGTTCAGCAGGCAGGGCCTGGAGGAGGAGGAGGGGGTACCCATGTAGCCCCTACACCCACTGCAATGGGGCCAGGGGCAGTGGTGCTGGGTTCAGCAGGGCACCATGGGTTGTCCCATGCTACTGGGGCTGGGGAAACTGCTTAGGATCTGTCCTCCTGGAGCTGCAGTGGGAGCCAGGACTCGGGAGAAGGTTTCTATAGCAACAGCTGCCACTCACTCCCCATCTCAGATGTAAATGAGGTAGGATTTTATTAGTGTGCAGAATTTCAAGAGGTGGGAGCTGGCAGAGGGACCTGCTGAATTTGTGGCAGGAGTGCACTGGGGTCAGAAGCATCATCAGGAGTTTGGAGCAGAACAGGGCTTGGGGCATCCTGCATTGCCCCATGGCTTGCTTTTTGTCCCAGCAACTGTGTGCAGCTCTGAACAGCTCTGGGTTTTCCAGGTCTCAGTCATGAGGCTGGGGATGGAACACAGAGACAGTCCATAGGGTTGGCTGCTTTGTCCCAAAGCCTGGGAGAGAGGCACTGCTGGGTGAGCTCCCTGTGCTGCCTCTTGGATGTGACCCTGATGGAAGCATGGCCATGAGGTATGGAAGCCCAAAGCCTCTCTCTTTGACACTTCGCTAGAAAGACCAACGAGGATATCATGATATTGGGCCTGATATCATTGCCTAGAAGCTAGTACAGCTGCTGTTTGGGTTTGCCAGAACAGTGCTTGGGGGCTGGAGGCAGTGCAGAGTGCTGGACCAGTGCATATAATGCTTCTTGTTGTGCAGATCTTATAGCCCAAGTTGAAGCAGGCAGGCCAGGAAGGGATCAGTTGCACATCAGCCTACTGGAGAGCTGCATTCAGGCCTCAGTTTGGGTAGTTTTGAGGTCCCAAGGTGGGAGTTCCCATACCCTGTAACCAACTGAGCCATTCCTTTTGCAAAGTGGTTTCTCCAAAGTGCTAACGATATGAATGGCCACAGCTGGGGCAGCACTGCCTCTGGGCGCTCTCAGATAAAAGCTTGATGATGAAGCAATGTGCTGGTCTAGCAGAAGAGCTGAAAGCTGCCCAAAGTTTTCAGAGTCAAAGAGGTAGGAAACTGGGGCTGCTTTCTGGGGCCTGTTGGTATGACTATAGCAGGGGTTCTTGCTTGCATGAAGGCTCTGTTTGATATCTGCGCTATTGGGCTGGTGGTTAGGTGGGATCATGGCTGGTTGTCAGATAGGATCAGGTTTCTCTATGAACATCCAGGTTCCTGAAGAAGTGGGAGCTGCATGGAACAGTAGTGATGAATGCTGCTCTGCTGGGATCTGTCCTCTTTGTTTTCTCAAGCCCAAGCAAATAAGAACTGATTGTAATGTTAGCTGCTGTCTCCAGATCAAAAGGTTAGTGTAATATAGCTTGGTGAAAAATTTTGATTTCTATTGTACTTTCCAGTTTGTAAAGCTAGGACTCATGCTTTCAGCCCTCTTATTTCTTCTAACTGTGAGGGCTGTGACTTTGTTTGGTTTTTGCTTTTAGTGAAAGGAGAGTTATGAACTTTGGATTTTTCCTTTCGTAACTTCTTGCCTCTGTGAGCTGGGGCTCTGTGGAAGTCAGAAGGTTTCACACTGCTTTGTGATAGTGCTCTGATGTTTGCCAGTGCCGGGTTATAATTGGATGGTGTACAGTTTATATATCAAGTGCAGTTATAATATTCATGTGCCTGTGTACAGCAAAAAAAAAAAAAAAAAAGGAGGGGGGGGCTGGAAGAGCCCTTGAAATGCTAGAAGTGTGGGGCTGGGTGGGCTGGCAAGTGCCAAGGGGCTGCTGTGTGCCTAGGTTGGGGCATTGCTGTATAGGTGGTGCCACGGGGCTCCTGCTCTGCCCAGGGCTGTGCTGGTATCGCTGCTGTAAAGTGCAGCCTCCAAGGCAGGTGCTTGCTTGCAAGATAAATTGGCCTTTTGTAGGGGACCGTGTCCTGAGCATGATGAAAATGCCAAATGTGCTGATAATGCAACTTGAAACGGATCCATAGGGATTTTGTGCTGGTGTCTTGAATGCTATTGTGAGTAGGAAAGAAACTGGGGAAGGAGTAGGGTGACTGGGCTGTGAACTCTGCAGTGGGGTCAGTGTTGATGTGGGAGGCACGAAGCAGGACTGAAATGGGGGGCTGGGTGGAGGTGGGGAGCATGTGGTTTTTCTGGTCAGATGAGGGTTTGGAGGCTCTGTCTTTGGTGCCTCTCTATAGAGCTTAAGCTCCAGGTCTTGGGGCCAAGAGAATTTTATCAGAATTTGAGAAGAGGAATGCAGCAGCTCAGTAGCACTCAGGTTTGGGAGAAGGAGGCCCTGAGAATGCCCTGGCTTGGAAAACTGACCTTTGCTGAAAGCAGCTAATCATGTGCAAGTCTTAAGCATGTCCTTCAGTTCCATTGAAGAAAATAGACTTGAAGTGCATGCTTGGATCTAAGCGCATGGTGAAGTATGTTCATGGGCCTCAGATAGGGTAATGATGGCCGCGCAGAAGACGACCAGATACATCAGGAGACAGGGCTGCAACACAGCCATGAGCTCACTGCTGTCTCACACAAGGCTGCTCCGGGTCTGGCAGCCCAAAGAACAGAGCCATGGCTCTTTGCTGTCTTGTGAAGCCTCACTGCATCACTCTCATCAAGGCTCGGTCCTTCCCTTTCCCCAAGGCTGCTCCTTCCCTTGCTCTGCCCACACTGTGAAAGCGCCTGGCCCGGATATTTGCTGCACATCAACACAAACCCAACCCTTCACTTTCTGTGCTTAGCAGGACAGAGCCAGCGTGGCTGTGATGGGGGCACCCCCAGGCACCTCTGCCCCTGCCTGGAGTCGTGTTCCCCTCTGTGGCCGTGCATCTGGCTCGCTGGGAAGCCAGAGCCCGCGCTGAGCTCAAAACGCAGCAACAGCAGCCTCTGCTTTTCCACACGTTGGTATTTTTAGCTCTGCTGTGCATTAGCGTGCAGGAGCTCAAACTGCGAAGCCTGGCTGAGGTTTTATCTGTTGTGACAGCCCTTAGGGCTGTAGTCAGACACTCTCTCTCGCTTGCTCGCTCCCTCTCTCCTTTTTTCTTATTCCTTTTTTAAAGTTTGTGGCTCGGATCTGCTCCCTCTGCATGGATACGTTGTGCAGCTGTCAAGACAAGAGACCAAAGGTGGCAGGTAGGGTCCAAAGTGTGGTTTGAGCCCCTTTGCGAGGAAGCTGTGTTGAGGTCCTTTCTGTATTTTTCCATTCCTCCCTGTTGCCGATGTCAGGGCTGAAGCACTGTAAGCTGATGTTGCAGGATGAGGTGCTGGCTCACTCTGACTGCCCTGACCCAAAGGGTCTCCAAAAAGCTGTGCTGATCGACAGCTGCACTGCTACTGGTAGCAGAAATTGGGGAGCAGAGGGCAGGGGCCAGCATATGCCAGGGCTCAGAGGGCAGCATGCAGACCTAGGGCTGCTGCTGCTGCTTTGTCCAAATCCCTCACATCTATACCAGCACTGTAAAGCACAGATGTGGCCACTTCTGGGGCTCCAGGAACCCCAGAAATAAAACTTCCCTTCAAGACCCAGGGCTCAGCACCCTGTGTGCTTCCGGAAACCTAGCCTGGGCATTTCTGTGCATAAACAGAAGTCACCTGAAAATCTGCTGCCCCGGAGCTTGTCCAAGGTCAGGGAGGAAGCTGGTGACAGAGCCAGGAATCGGGTCTGGCTTCCTGTCCCACCTGTCTAGCCTTCCACTCCAGCCCTCTGCACACACTCATCCTATGTCATTTCTCACTGTCCGTCCATAATTTGGTTGTTTGCTGTTCTTTATACTCTAGAGTGCAGATAGTTGGTGTATATCTATGTCATATTTTCTCAAAAATCTATTAAATTCTCTTCATTGCTCCCAGGATGTAAAGGGAAATAGCAGCTGAAGGATGCTTTTTGTACGAGTATGAAATATCATCTAATTAGCAAGCAGGGGTGGCCATAGGATGAGCAGAGGGAAGTGTGCAGGTTCCTGTAGGTCTGTCCATGATGTGATTTTTTTCTGGTGTCGCCTAATTTAGAAGTACAGCAAGTTCAACACATGGCAGCTCCCCTGTCCTTGGCTGGAGACTGAAGAGCTGCATCTGTAGGTTGGGGTGCCACAGGTATGGGAGCTGAGCAGTGATGGCTTTGTCATCCATTACCTGGGCGTAAACCCAAAGGGGAGCTTGGGAGGTCCCCCAGATCCTCGCACTTCATTTGCATTGATGAGGAGTAGAAGCACATCCCAAAATTTATCCAGGAAAGCTGCATCTCGCGCAGCTTTTCTAATTATCCATCCCCCCACTGTGTTTGTTCTGTTCTCCCCAACAATTCCTCCTTTTTGCTGGCAGCAGCCAATGCCGTGAACCACAGAGAGCAGCTTCACAGCGCTCCTGCTCAACCTGCAGCAGGGATCTCTGAAAATAGCTGGTGCGTTTGCCCTTTTGCAGAGAAACACCCAGGGATGAGGATTTTGCAACTCAGCTTGTGGTGTGGAGTGGGGTGTGGGGGGTTTTGCTATGGCTGCATTTTTATCGATGCGGGTTTGCGCAGTGTGAGAGTCTCTGGTAGCAGCCAGAGCATGGCAGGTACCTCTGCACTGAGCTTCAGAATCCCATGGCCAGCATCCAAGCAGCCCTATGGCAGCTCTGTGGGGTCTTGCTGCCCACCTCCTTCTTTCTTCCACATCTTCATGGGGAAAACCCGCTTGTGGCTGCAGGGGATGTATGTAGAGACCCCAGTGTGAAGCAGCCCTCCTTGCAGGGGATTTGACACCTGAATAGCTGGGTGATGTCTAGGAGGAATTAAATAGCGCTGATTTTATCTCAGATGTCAATCTGGAAGATTAAGGACTTTTTCTTGGGGGATAGAGGATGGTGGTATTTTAGGGGCATATAAACTTTCAAAATACCCTGTGGCATCTATGTTAATGCATCTTCCTGCATTATTAAAATTCCTTACAGACTTCCAAACAACTCACAATTTGGGCTCTAAAATGCTGGTACAGGCAGATATGTGTGGGGGCAAAGCTCAGTGACTCCATGTGCTTGGTGCTATAAAGCAGATGCTCTCCCCTGACTTCTTACAGCCTTACACACTGCAGGCAGTTCTCTGCTCGCACCCGAACCCACCCGCTTCTCGCTCATCCCACTCCTTTGACTCCCTGCTCTGGAGCTGTCTCGGGCTCTCGGCACGTCCGATGCCTCGGCTGCCAGGAGTTTGCTCTCCAACTGCTTTCCCGGCCCCCTTGTGCATGTGGGCACGGAGGGGGGAGGGGGGCTGGGGGTGTCTGCAAGAGCAGGGAAGGATGAACAGCAGGAGAGTCTTCTGGGAAGGGATGGGGGAAGCAAAAAGGGGGGAGCAGAAGTGAGAACAGAGAGGAGGAGGGAGAAAGGATGCTGTCTTGTCTGTTCTCAGATTTTATATTGGTTGAATCGCACTGGGTTAGCTAAAACTGGTGCAGAGCTGCCTTCCCCTCCCCTTTCCTTCAGGCAGGCACTTGCATTTGGGGTTGAATGCCTTAATTCACTTCAGCTTCAACCTGCTTCTAATTGACTTATGCCACATTGAAAGAAGCTTGGCTTTCCAAGCAAGCAAGCAGCAGTGGTTGCAAAATTGCACCTTAAGTTAAGTCAGTGTGATTGTGTGCATAAAGAAATCTCAAGCTTGGAGCAGACGTGCACAGGAATAACTGCAAAAGGTTTGTACTGTGCAGTCCCAGAGTCTGGGCTGCTCTTCTTGGCTTGGCTTTGGGCTGAGTATGTTGGGGCTCAGGGCCAAGGAGCTTTGTGTCGTTGGGGTTCGGCTGTCAGAAGATTTGCTGTCCCCTCTGAGTCCTTTCTGCTCCATCCTTCTTCTCCTGCTGCAGATGTCTGCTATAAAAAAGAAAAAAAGCTTCCACAAATGGCGTGGTAACATTTACTGGAGGGCTGTTTCTGCTGCACATCTGATGCACATGACAGGGTCAGATTAACCCAGCCTCTGCTTTCCAACCACAGCTATTTGAAAGCACCAAAAACAATTGCAGAACAAACCAGAGGAACTCTGCCATCCTGGTGAGGAGCTGGCAGGCTCTGGGGATGTGTGAGCTGCAGGGATACACCCACCTGGTGCTCAGCAGGGCCAGGTGAGCTCTTAGTTTGGCAGTGAATTTGGTCTCCTCAAAGTTGGCCTTTTTATGGACTGGTGGCTTTCCTTGGTACTTAAGGTTGGGATTTCAAAGAGCTAAAGGAGGGCTGTGATATTAAGTGGAATAAAGCATCTAATGCTGGGGGATGCTCTCAAAACCCTCCTTCCTGGAGGATGGCTCTTTTGTCACCGTGGATGGGCTGTCTGAACCAAGGATGAGAGTCTTTCTTTTTAATGTGCCCTCTCCTTCCAGTGTCTCTGCATCTTCCATGATTATTCTGGCCTTGCTACATCTTTCCATTCTTTTTTTTTTTTAATTATATAAGCACAGATTTACCCATGGTTCTGGCTGAGCTAGTATTTTAATTAGACATTTAGCCTTCTCTGGTTATTGGTGCTAGAAAACAGGGCTGGAAGGGACCCCTGGAGGCAGATGCACCCCTGTGACAGAGCAAGTTAAGTCTGAACAGTGCTTTCTTAGAGGGCAGTAAGGCCCTGGCACTGCTGCCCAGAGATGTATGGGTGCCTCCACATGGAGGTGCCCCAAGGCCAGGCTGGTTGGGGCCCTGGGCAACCTGGGCAGGTGGGTAGCAGCCAGCCCACGGCAGGGGGTTGGAACTGGGTGGGCTTTAAGACCCTCTCTGCAACAGAGGGATGCTTGGGGTCCTCGTGGCTGGTGATGAAGGGGTAGGGATATCAAGAGCAAGGGAAAGGAGTGTGGGGACCCAAATGTCTCTGCTCCATAAGATCACTCCCCCCCCAAAAAAACCCTGCCCTGTCCTTCGCTTGGGCTGGGGGCCCTGCCTGTGACCCCTCAGCCCCACTGCATGGCGAGGTTGTAGAGCAGCCCTGCGAATCCTCACTTGGTGAGGGGAGGACTGGCCAGCAGTCTCCTAGGACAGGGGGACTGAACAGAAAGCTGAGGTAGAAAAAAGGGAGAGGGAAGAAAAGCCCCCCCAAAAACACCTATGGAGAGGGAAGTGGAGTTGTAGCAGAGCTGCTTGCTGATGGAGTTGCTATGGCGACGTGGCGTGAGGCAACAGCATAACGCAGCCCGGTGTGGGGCTGAGGCCTGCGGGGGCCTTGGACTCGCTTCTCTCCTCCTTCCTCTCTCAATGCTTTCCTTCCCTCAGATGTGGTCTTCCTCAGCCCAGAACGGTCCCCCTCCAAGCAGAGGGAGCCGTCTCTTCTGAAGGGGATGTGTGAGGGCTGCTCTTCCCTGCATCTCCTACAGATGGCTTGATTGAGCCCCAGCTTCTGTTACCTGTGTGCAATGGACTGGTTTCTCTGTTGTCTCCTGACAGGTGACACCCAGCCTTAAGAGGAAGAAGGCTTTGTTTCATGTGCCAGCTCTCCTTCCTTTTCGGTGAAGTGATGCTCTGTCACCGTGACGAGTCACTTCCCCTCCATGAGTCAGAGGGGCTCTTGCAGGGTGCATTGGGGCCGACCGTTGGTGCTGTGTTTGCTGTGCAGGAAGAGAAACCTGAGTCACTGTGCAGGGCTGGGGACCTGCCTGTGGAGCAGTGCCACCCACCTCTGCCCTTGGTGTTAGCAATGGCAAACATCTTATTTTAAAGGCTCCAAGACTCCAAGTCATAGAGCTTGGAGTTCTGGTCTGAGACTTCATTGGCAAAGTTAAGGTATTCTTGGCAACTCTGTGATCATAGCAGAAGGGAAATGTAATAACCACTGGAAAGTGCGCGATAACCAACCTGAAATGAGTACTCAGTAGACACTCATACTTTTAGACCATCCTCTTAACTTTGCTTAGGGCTTGGCAGCGACACATGAAGTTGGCAGTGCTGTGCATGGGGAGCTCCTCCTGCTTTCTCTTCACCTCTACCCTTTCTTGCCCCTGCTGCAGATGCCCTCGCTGTGTTGGTGTGCCTGGAGCTGTGAGCACACAGCTGTCCTTGTGCCTCTGTAGCTCCATGTGCACGGAGGTGCCTGGCTTAGCCCAAGGTACCTTCAAGCATCTGTAGAGCATGGGAGCATGCATTTTATCTCTCCTTCCTCTCAGTGGAGTCTTCTCCGGCTGAACGCCCCACCCCAGAACTCCCACCTTCCTGCACAGCGTTAGATTACCGCAGTGCCTCCTGTTTCTCCCTGCCTTCATGCCCACACCACATTGGGCTGTGGTCTCCAGCATCTTGTGCTGACGGTCGATATCCAGATGGTGCAGTTAACAGGGCTCAGTGCAGTCAATCTTCTTTATCCTTACCAGTCTCACCATTCCTTGCTGTGGCTCTGACCATCACCTCACCACAGCTGAGTCAATCAACTACTCTGTGGGTTGCAATCTCCTTTATGGCCCTGCTGGAGTTCACAATAGGTGCCCAGTGGCTGGGCATGCTGGATGAAAGCTGTCACCTCCTACCTCCCAGAGGGCTTGTTAAATAAAGGCTTATTTTTTTTTTTTTGCTGCTTTCCATTTGCACCCACAAGAGCCATGGCAAGCTGCAGAATCTGCCCTTTCTGCTAACTCATCTATGTGCTTCCTGATCTTGGGTGTCTGGAGGTGGTGGGCTGTGAGATCAATCTGTGGCTGTCTCCCTATGCCTCAGTTTCCCAGCCTGCACAACAGAGCTTGGGAAGCTACTTTCTCTTTTCCCCATTCTGGAAGGTCTCTGAATGTAAGCATTTCTCTGTGCAGTCTAAATGTTAAGGGTAGCTTGAATAAGAGTTCACTTAAACCAAGGATGGACAAATAGCTGAAGGTCATAAACACATAGCTGAGTAATTATCTAGAGTGGTCTAGGAGATGAAACTGTGGATAATGGGATAAAAGAAGGAGAGGAAAACATGGCATAGTTAACAGAAAATTCTCTCTGATACCATGCTTAGAGCTGCAGAAGGAAAACTATAGGACTTGATAAATCTGAAGGAGTGGTTTACGGGTTAATACAAGATACGATGGCTGAGTCCCCAAGGAGATGCAGTGAATGGGATCTGTATACAGCCAATACATCTATATTTAGTGAAAGGAAACCTCAAAAGGTTTCTCAGGGAAACCTCAAAAAAACTTCTCATTCATTTGAAGAATGGACTGAGTTGCTGATGTGGCCATTTCTACCTGAGTGTTTGCCGGAGTGTCTTGGAGTTGACTGCAGGATCACACACGCTAGGGTGGGATCTTGTGATCTTCGAAAATGACAAGAAAAATAAGAACATGCTCAGGTTCCTGAAAACTGTACCATCATTGGTGGAGAATCCTCTCTCCCCGTGTGTCCCACACCAAATATGAGATGTGAGATTTCTCTCCTTGGGCTCTTTGCAAACATACAGCGGAAAGATGGCTTGGAAGCACGTGGGGATCTAGGGTTGTGAGTGTGAGGACTGAGGCCGAGGACTGAGGCCAAGGACTGACACACTTAATGTCATGTTTGGCTTATCAAACTCAAGTACGTGTGAATGATGGAGCTGCTGACCACCCTGTCATCCCTTGCATGACAGGACAGGCAGACCCCCAGCTCTGGTAGTAGTTGGACATGGGGCAAGGTCACACTTCCGGCTTTCCTATCCTGCCTGCAGAGATGGGCATTGCCCCCATGCTGCCACCCACAGCCTGCTGGCACTTTGCTGTTTCCTGCTTCTAGCAGTGTTTTATACATTGCCCAGTAATTCCTGGCTTTCTCAGTAGTATGTGGGATTTTATCTAAGGCTTTAGGGCAATCCTAACAAATTATATCTACTGACTTTTTTCCCCTTTATCCATTGTTTTGTTGATTTCATCGGAAATCTCCCAGAGCAGGCATGCATGCTTTGGCTGTCAGAAGCCCAGAGTTTGTTCCTTTTCCATCACAGCCATTTAATGTTGCAATTAATTTTTCTGGTGTTGAATTATTGTTCTGAGCAGTCCTCAAAAGGGGCAATGGGAGGAGCAAAGCTGGCTAGGATCTGGGTGTAGCAATCGTAGTGTGGGCTCTCAGGCACCAGGCGGGGATGCTTTAGGTGGGATGTTTGCAGAAGTGATGTGTGCGCAGAGAGAGCGTCCCTGCTTAGAGAAGCTGGGAATATCCTGGCAGTGAGACATCTAAAACAACCCCCAAAAGCCCAGATTGTTGCCATGAAACACGGATGCAGCCCCATGCTCATCCCTGCAATAGTTTAGCTGGCTGAGCGCTGAGTTGCTGCGGCTTTGTCCTTGAAACCCAATGAGTGGGAGTTTGTGGCCAGGCTGGCTGCTGCGGTATGGAACAACAAAACCAACCTGCAAAGGGTTAATCATTTCCATTGCAATTGTGTCATCTCTTTGGGGACCTCTCGCTCATTTTGCAAGCAGCCGCTGAAAGCCGAGGCGCGGGGGCTTTTTCTTATTCAG
This sequence comes from Perdix hodgsoniae, assembly GCA_035772895.1. Lineage (NCBI taxonomy): Eukaryota > Metazoa > Chordata > Aves > Galliformes > Phasianidae > Perdix > Perdix hodgsoniae. Next base: position 4,846,765 of record JAPSGF010000020.1, on the reverse strand, counting down.
CTGCACGCAGCTTCAGAAGCACTGGACAGCCGCACAGCTGTGCTCAGCCGCCTTGGCCTTGCAGATGGATGGAGAAAAGGATTTGTGTGCATGCGTGTGCTTGCGTGTGTGTGTGTGCGTATGTGTGTCTGAAACCTAATTGTCTGCTGTCTAATCCGTCAGCCGGGGGGACAGCTTGCACAAGCCCCTTCCAGGCAGCCTGATAAATGCAGCGCTGCCAGGGCCCTTTGCAATGTAGTTGGGTTTAATTGGGATTGCTACGTGCATGGACTCTGTGTGCCTGCCTATGTGAGGGATGCTGCTTGCAGGGATGCATGCAGCTGCTGTCCCAAGGACTGGGGCTGTGCATCCAGCCTGGCTCCTGCTGGGGTCCTGGGAGCAGCACAGTGACAGCACTGAGCGGTCCCATTGCTTATGGACTTTGCAACTTGCATGGGTTTGGCATCTCCTAAGGTAGGACTTAGAAAGACAGCAGGCTGCTAAGATTGTGGGGTCAGTCTCAGGGATGTCACCTGCTATCTCCAGTGTAGTTCAAGAAATGGTAGAGGGTGTCCCCACCGCAGATCTGGGCAGGGGTGTGCTTCTTGAACATGCTCCCAGCCCCAAGCACGTGGCAGCTCAGGGAGTTCCCCCAACCAGAGTGGCATTTTGTCCTTAAAACCCCTCGGTGGATTTCCCATGAATTTGGTTGATTTTTTTTATTTTTATTTTTTTTTGGAAACGCAGAAGCTTTAATCATCCCTTGAGAGCTGTGGTGAGGACTTCCACTGTTTAACCACATACCATGTGAAGAGCCATTTTCTCTTGTTCCTTTTGAATCTGTTGCCTCTTAATGTCACTGGCTATCTCCTAATTCTTTTACTGGGAGACGCAGTGAGCAATCAAACTTGGCTCACCTTTTTGAGGCCACAGATGTGCCTCTCTAACTGCTTGGTTTCCAAGCTGAGGTCTTCCTCCTGTGGACTCATTGTTTGATCATCCTGCTCTGGACCTTTCTCCAGCTCTGCTGGTGACGTCAGGACTCTGCAGGTGGTGACATCCTCATTCATTATATAATTAGGAGTGATGTCATGATTACAGCAGATGGGATTTGTATCAGCATTGGTTGCTTACTGCACGTTGATGTCAGGAGACTGTTGTGTCCTGCCCAGTCACAAGAACTTCTCTCAAAGCTGTTGATCTTCATTGTAGGGAGTCTAAAATAATATTTTTTTGCCTATGAGTTCCCTGGATGAAAAGGACAATGCCAAGTTGTTGTTTTTCAGGAACCACTGTGCTTTACAAGATATCGCTGACTCAAATGAGCAACGCGGCTCTGTCATTTCATCCCCCAGGTGCAGACACCTCAGGCTGGTACCCACCAAGTCTTCCATAATAAATGCACATCAGGTTTCAGGGCAGGTGATTCAAGGGAATCACATTTCCAGGCAAGGGATTATAGGACAACAGACGGGCTATTTGTGTGGCAATGCAAATGGGTGCCCATATCTCCCCCAGGGATGTAATAGAACACCATGGTGCTTCTGTACCCCAAAGCTTCAGGAAGGACATGGCCTGGTGCTGTGGGTCTGGGAGCAGGGATGTGGGAGTATGACAGTGTGGTCACCCTGTGCATCCCTTCCCATGGCTGCCCCATGTCCCCTCCCTGCCCTCCTGCTTCCTCATCCCTCCTCCTCCCTCTCCCCTCTCCATTACCCTCTCTGTTCTTTCTCTCCACACCTGCTCCTCTCCTTCCCACCCCTTTTCTCTTTCCCTCTCCTCCTCCCCTTGCCTTTCTCTCTATCCTCTTATCTCATCCCCCTTGTTTTTCTCCTCGCTGCCTGTCCGGCTGATTTACATGCATGCTGCGTTGAAGCAGCTCAGCTGGATCTAATGCCTCCTGCCGCGAGGAGCAGAGCCGGCTCCGGCCTCGGTGCGGCACTTCCTGGGCGAGGGAGGGAGCACTCTGTGCCCCCACAACTTGGCCCGTGCTTTGGCCCCTTCCCATACTGCCTTCTGCTCTTCATCCTCTCCCCTTCCAGCGCATTTATCCAGCGCTTCACTCCTGCTTTCACCACTTCTCCCACCCAAGTCCTCGGTCCATGCGCCTGCATCTCTTGCAGCAACCCACATGCCCCCAGCCAGCTTCCCCGTGAGACTGCTGCTTCTTGGGTGGGTGCAAGAGGAGGGGCCAGAAAGCTGATCTGGGGGGGGGCATTGTGCTCCACCTGCTGTCATCTTGGAGACTCGATGCTGAATGTCCCAGGTGGAGCCCACCCTTTCCCAGTGCATTTTTCCTCCACCCTCGTGGCTGTGCTCGGAGTAGGGATCGAAGTGCCCACATTAATCGCTGGCTCTAATCATTCCCGTTTCCATTTGGCTGATTTGCATTTCCGTGAGAGGAAGATGCCCTGATTAATATCCCCTCAGAAGAGCTTTATTGCAATGGCTCCTGCCTCTCTAATTGGAAAGTGGTCTTAACCTTTCATGCAAGTGGCTGGGATGTTCCCTGCCTGCCAACGCCCTGGGAAGGGTCTTGTTGTCCTGAGCCTCTGGGCAGTGGGAGGCTTGCAAGCTCCGACTGCACCAAAGCAGGGCAGAGCCCCTCTGCCCAAGGAGGATGCTCAGGAGAAGGAGCCCACCTCTAGACAGCAGCTGGGTCGATGGAACCTACAAAAGGGATCCAGTGCTGGGATGATCCCGAGCCAGTGAGCACCCAGCCAGCCGTGAACAAGCAGCTTGGTGCTTCTGAGCTCACATCTGTGTGCTAATTAACAACCCATGGAGGAGTGGGTTCCTGTGATGTCGGCGGAGCCATTCCTGTTCAGTGTGCAGCATGGAGGCAGGATCCGACCCCACAGCTGGGATCCTGCAGCTCGCTCTCCCCGGGGAGTCCCAGGCCCACCACTAACCAGCTTGAAAGCCTGCCTCGCACTTAGCTGCTTTCTGATCTTCAAAGGCTCTGGATGCCCAAGGAAATCAGACCTCGTGGCTTTTCTTCCAGTGCAGTCCCCAGATCTGGACTCTCATGCAATTCATTATCCTGCCCTGTGCAGGGGGAGCAGGCACTGCTCTGTGGCTCTTCCTTGGGTGCCAGTCATTCTCCTTGCTCACCATCCTGATATGCTGAAGGCAGAGTGTCCACATGAGCACAGCTGACTTTGTCCCTCCCGGCTGGCTTCCCAGCACTGTGTAGACTGGCTTTGTTAAGACCTCAGCCTGCTTCCCAGATGCTTTTACCTCCCTTACTCCCTTTTACCTCCTTTATTCTCTCCTTCTGAGGCTACAGAAGTGATTTGTTATTATTTATTTTTAATTTTGGTATTCAAGCTGGTTTAGTGGCTGCAGCAATGAGGGTTCCTGATGAACAGCCTGGGAGATCTGGGGAATAATCTCTGCTTGGTGACAGCAGAGGCACCTATTGCAACTGCTGGCAGCACACAAAGAGCTGCCCTCATCTCTGCATGTTCCACAGCCTGGAGAGGGGAAGGATTGCCTCTGTCCTTAATCACCAAATCTGAAGTCCCAGCACCTGTTATTCCTCAAATTTTTGGGGCTGGTTTTAACCTCTAAGGGTAGAGGCAATCGTTCCCATCCACACCCAATGCTTTGTATACTCCCATCTGTGGGGCCATGGGATGATCTGAGGCCAAGGAGGTACATTTTTATGGTGAATGATTTGATGACAAGTCTGTCCCAAACCTGTATGTGCATTGGCTGTTTCCCCTCTGCTGTGGGGGGAGCTTTGTGTGGAGCTTTGCTATGTGAGCAGGGAAGAAATAGGCAGCTCTTGGGTGGGGAGCCAGTGCTGCAGAAAGGGCCTGGAAGGGGCTGGTGAGCAGCAGCTCATCTCCTTTTACAAGGGACTTGTATGTAGGACAGAATAACTGAGGTTAGAAAAAGACCTCTACGGTCTCCAGCCCAACCCACTATGCCCACTGACACATCCCTCAATGCCACTTCTCCGTAGGTCTGAGACACCTCTGGGGACGGTGACTCAACCTCTCCCCGGGCAGCTGCACCAGTGCAGCACTGCTTCTTTTGAGAAGAAATATTCCTAATATCCAACCTGAACCTCTCCTGGCACAATTTAAGACCATTACCTCTTGTCCTGGTGGTATGCTGTTGGCACAGGCTGTGCTCTGAAGGTTTGTGTAGCACTGTCCTGAGCGGTATGTGTGTTGGTGCAGGGCAGCTCCCCAAAAGGTGTCAGGGAAACACAGTAAAAAGTGCAGATGGAAGGATATGGGAACACAGGGAAGAGACAGATGCTTTGCTCAAAGAGACAGATGCTTTACCTCAAATACACATCAATGAGAAAAATGTTCATCTTGTCCACCTATCTAGAGCAGGTCAAGAAGAGAAGCTGGGTTTGTGCTATAGGAATAATCAGCAAGGTTCACTTGCCCTTACACAGGTGGTAGAGGCTGGTGCTGGAGCTGCTGGAGACTCCAAAGGGAGAGATGGCATAAAATCAAAATCCCAGGAAGCGACTGCCCTGCTGCACCCCAGGGAATGCTGATGGGAATGGCACTGCCTGAAGCACAGCTGCTGTGGTCCAGCCCTGCCTAGGGCCTTGGAACTCACGGAAACTTTCCACTGAGTTCAGAGCATCTGTAAAACTCCTTCTCTGGGTCAGAGGGAGAAAAGGGGCTGCAGCTTCAGATCGGTCTGCTCTCGAGCAGAGAGTGTTTAACATAAAACACCTCCTGTTTCTGAGCAAAAACTCTCAGGCACTGACTACCAACGTGAGCAGCATTGCTCAAGCAAATGGTGTTTACACCCCGAAGCCTTCAGACTTTCTAGATTTCACCTGCTTCTCTGCAGAAACCCCTTGAGAAAACGCTACCAAACAAGGCAGTGCTGGGCTGGATAAATTGCCTGGAACAAATGAGCTGGAATTCATACGAGCCCGTTCCTCATGTGAGAAAGGTGTCACTCTGGCAGTACCTGGGGGAAGTGCCCATCTCACAGAGCACGACCCGGCTCTGTCCATAGCTGCTGTCCCTGCTTGGGGCTGAGCACCATGGCAGCAAGCATGTGGTGCACACAGCTTGCGCTGTCTCTTCTCAGGTAGGAACTGTAAACAGCAGCAAAGCAAGTTTTGTGCTTTTTTTCTCCTTTTGTGGAGGGAAAGGGGATTTTGTGAGTGTTTTGGCATCAGCTGCAGAAATGGGATGTTGAGAGGGAGGGTTGGGGCTGGGTGCTGCTGCAGGAGCTGTCTGCAGAGCCAGAGGAGCTTGGGGATGTGTGGCCTCCAGTTGTCATTGCTTGTTCCTCTCATTCTGTAGCTATTTCTGCCCCAACTTTCCAACAAACTGCTTCCCAGTCTCAAACCATTCTGCTATAGAGAGCCAGTTTCATCCCCCTTTCAGTGCACTATTTGCATATATTTGCATAGCACACAGGTTTCTGGGAGGGGAGGAGGAGCTGGAGAGGCACATCCTTTATTCCTTTATTTTTTTTTTTTCATCCCTTCTCAGCAGAATTACATTTATTTATTTCAATCCAGGGTTGTTGCTAAGAGGGGCTCCTGGCCAGATCCTGGGGATGGGGCTGCAGGGAAAGGCAGGGACAGGTTCCCTGGTTTGGGGTAACTCGGAGGTGTGGACAAAGGTATCATTTGGGCACATCCAGACTCTGTCCTGGCACTCTGCAATTCACTCAGCCCCGTTTCTAAAAGCTGTCATGCCACCCCCCAGCACTGCAGAAACCAAGAGACTCCCAGTGCCAGCCCAGCCCTGCAGGGTCAGAGATGAGTGATGGGCTGGGGGAATCGCCTTCTCAGGTCTGTATTTTTCCAGTTTCCCAGCCAAAATGAAAATGCAAACTCTGGGCAGGCGGAGCTCCTGGTTTTTGGCAATGAGTTCTCCCTTTCAGGGATGCTCTGAAAGCAGAATGCTTCTGAGATGCACGCCGGGTGTAGACTTGCTGGAATTGCTGCTTGCTGTGGGCGATCACACAGGTCCTGCTGCTCAGCTGCCTTCCCATGAGCTCCTCCATCAGGCTCTGCTCCTACCTCCACCAGGCTAAGAGCTGCTGGCTCTGGGTGTCAGTTCCCTCTCCCCAACTCTCGAAGTGGGATGAAAGGGAAAGAAACCTCTCGTTCTCCTGAATTCTGCTGGCTTTCCTTTCCCCAGGGCTTTGCTGGGTTTGCACTCCGTCTGCTCCCTGTCTGGGTTTAGTTGCCTTCCTTGGTCCTCCTGCAGTGTTCCTTCCCATGGGATTTGCCACTCTCCCTGGGAAGCATTAAATCTCTGGGATAGGTTTTATCAACCCCAGCAATGGCTCTTGCTATCTTTGTTGCCCTAAGCTGGGTAGGACAAGAACCCTTCATTTCCTTCCCACTTAGCCATGCTGGTGCCTTGCTTCCCTGCTTCTCCTGAAGAGAATAGAAAATGTGTGTGGGGTTTACCCTACAGACCACAGGTCCTGATCTTCTCCTCTGCTGCAGCAATGGGAACCCCTTTAGGGATCTTCCACACACCCTTAATGTCTCTGCTATGTTATTTTTACTGTAAGAGGGATAAAGTGAGGGCAACTCCTGGCTGCCCTAGGGAGTGGAAGGACGAAACAGCAGGAGAGCACCCCTGTGCGTGTTGCCCCACCACCCCTGGACCATGCAGCTCGGAGCCGCCTCGCCAGCATTTCTTCCTCCCCTGGGGCAAGATGAATTGGAGAGCGTGTGCATGGATGGGGCTGGTGACAGAGGTTGTGGGACCAGAGACCAGCAAGGGCCCCGGGCTGCAGCAGCCGCCTGCAGCACCTCGCGCCTGGCTGGGTTTTAATTTTTTATGCTAACTCCTGTTTGCAGCGAACATGGTGTTGTGGTTCCTGGTATTCAGGAGCACGGAGGCGAGCGAGTGAGCTGCAGGCTGTGCTGAAAGCTGGCCGTTGCCGAGCAAGGCAGGCAGCGGGCTGGCTGGGGCTGGCTCGGTGTGGCCATACCATGACAGGCTGTGCCGTACCCCACGTGCAGCAGGGGTTGCAGGTCTGGGTGCAGGCAACCATCTCCTGGGAGACCTGAGCTCTGGTTACCCAAACCCTGGGGATCGCTGCATGAGGACGGGGTTCAGCATGGATGCAGAGCGCTCTTTGCTCCCGTGCCCTCTTGCTCACGAAGCTTTTTCCCAGCCCTGCAGCTCGGGGGCTGTTTGTCTTCAGCTTGACCGTTCCTCCGCCTCCCCCGCCTGTCTCCTCCACTTCCTCATTCTCGATGTCGGGTTGAGCAAGAGCAGATCGGAGCCTCCTCGGGATCAGGGTGAGGCTGGGGGGCCTTCAGTTCCAAGTTCCTTTTAGATTTTTTTTCCCCCTCCTTCTCTGCTCTGCGCACAAAGCCAGGCTATGATGAAACTCCAGCTCTGCCTTGCTTGCAGCATTCACGCACGGCACATGCTGGAAATAATTGTCCTTGGTGGAGCTCTGCAAGCTGCAGAGTGATTTAACCAAAAAGAGATGGAAAGCAGTTTTATTTCTGCACTCTGCCTTTCAGTCTAGAGGCAGCCCCCGGCTACAGGGTGGCTCAGGGCAGGCTGGAGCTCGGGCTGTCCACATCTGGAAGCTGTGTGACCACAGTGCATAGCACCAAGGCCGGGTTCGTGCCTCTTGTTGTTCAGCAGTGCTTATTGCGCTGGGCTTGATGTGGCTTTGATGTGCTCAAGCAGGGCAAGCTGTGGCTGCCTGCAGTGCACTGCTACGGGCATGCTACGAACCTTCTGTAAAATGTGTGTTGGTTTTGCCACGTTTGGGGTCAGATGCTGCAAGGAGAACTTGAGTAGGTGCTTAGGTAGCTAAGAATGCCTTGTCCTTGAGGTTGTCTGATGAGCAGCAGAGGGAGTGTGGTGAGCTGGAGGAGAACGTTGGCTATGGGGCCACGTGTTGGGAGCAAGGATTTTGACTGAGCAGCCTGGGACTGAGCAGAAAGGGACCTGTACCTAATGTGGAAAGGCAGGGTAAACGTGGGCCACCGCAGCATCTCACAGCAGTTCTGGGCACACCCAACCCAGCGCCCTCCACGTGGTCAGGAGCAGCTCTGAGCTCCTCCATGGGACAGGCACAGCTCGCTCCTCCCTGCTGTGCCCCGTGGCCACTCCAGGTTCTCCTCCTCTTCCCCTCATTCTCCCGTTCACACAGCAGTATTGCAGAGTTTGTCTGACTTTTTCCATGTTGTGGTCTATCCTTCCACAAAAAGGAATTTTGTTTTCTTCAGAATTCCTTTCCAAATAACCAATCCCTTCTTCTGTGGTTCTCCATAGATTTCTGCTCTCCATCACCAGGGATCTCTTCCTGGCTATCTCAGCTGGCTTAGTTCTATGTGGTCGGTCAAGGTCAGATGGGACTGCTTTCTGACCCGACTGGAGATGAGCCCAAATCCTTCTGCTGCAGAAACTCGGTGCTGGTGGCACAACCATCCATCCTTGGACGTGCTCTTTCGGTTTCGTCAGCTTCTGCTTTCCAGTGGATACGAGGAGAAAAAGTACCTGCAACCTCTAAACTTGTTTTCTCCCACGTCAGAAGGATGTGAGCTCGTGTGTGCTCCTTGGGTCTGTGCGCAGAGGCTCGTGCATTATTTACAGCATCACAGAGACGAGGCCAGACCCAACCCTGCTCTCACTGGGCTGTGGTCACCAGCACTGGGAGTGAACCCATCACGGTGACACAGCGGCAGTCACTGGAGCCAGGCTTGGGTTTCTGCCTGGGTCACTTTTGGGGCCCAGTAGCAGCATGTGGCTGAGGGGTTTGAGGCTCAGCCCCCCGGCTGCTGGGCTCAGGGTGCTCAAGCCAGGCTCCTCATCATTGGGAATAGCCAACCCTTCATGGTTGCTCAGCAGCAGAGCCAAATTCTTGACTTCAAGCCCTTCTTTTGGGGCCTGGGAGGGAGCGGGGTGGGGGGGAGGAGGATGCACTGCGTTTGAGCCCCAATTTGCATCCACCCCCCCTCACCCATACCCCCAGCCTGCCCCCCTCCATTCTCACCAGAGGAGCTGTGAGGAGAGTGGGGGTCCCTGCGTAACGCAACCCCCCAAATCTCACATCTCCTAAAAGCCCATTCTCCCCGGCTGCTTTTTATTGCTAACCTCCACTTGCTTTGCCTCTCCTCCCCTCCCTCCCTCCCCTCCATCTCCCTCCCTCCCTCTCTCTGGGGGGAAAAAAGGTCATTGCGCAAATGATTAGTCAGAGCTCAGTTGCTGTAGCAACCGGCTGCTGGAACTGGGACAGGCGTGCAGCGAGGACAACGGAGAGGTCGACCATCAGCGAGGGCTGGGGAGCCCAGCCTTTGTATTTGCTTTCAAGAGCCGGGGAGCGAGGCGGTGCGAAGCCCCCTGCCCCACGCCACGCACGGGGCTGCTTCCCCGCATCGGCCCCGAGCTGTTTGGCTGCGGTTTCCAACCAGCTGGCGTTGCTTGCCTGCTCGGAGCCGCTGTTCCGATGCCACCGCGGTGCCGTCCCTCGTGGCTGTGCCTCGGCTCGGGGTGGCTTCCTCCCCCCGGTTGTGGGTTCAGGGCTCCGTGTCCTCTTGCGACATCCTGCATGGGAAACACAAAGCCAAGTTCCTCCTCATCCGGCACGAGGAACCGGGCGTTCACCTCGCCCTGCTTCTTCCCAGTTCCGGACTGCTATGGTGTGTTTGCTTTTGGCCCCCGAGCAGCTGCAAGCAGAGACATCTCCAAATTCTTCTCCTGCCCCAAACTCATTGACGGCAGCTCTGCGTGCAATGCCCAGGGGATGCTTGGTCTTGGTGGATGGGGCGAAGGCTCTCCTGGGGAGGGTCAGCCTATGTGCATGGTGATTTTCACCATAGAATCAATGAGGTTGGAAAAGACTTCTCAGAGCCCCAAGTCCAACCCCAACCCACCCCACTGTGGGGCCACGCTCACTGCCTGGGGCTTGTGGGGAAAATACAAAGGAGGAGCCAGGCGTTGCAGCAGCCTGAATTAGATACAAGTACTGCTGGGGAGTGGATGGGACACCTCAACAGAGGCACTTCTGGTGGAGTTGCCTGGGCTTTGAATGGGATTTCAGGGATGTCTTTGGTTTCCTACTCAAGGTTTCCCTAAAGCCTCAGTTTTCTGGTTGCATAGTGTTTGCTTGTTTAAGGGTCCACACCTTAGGCTGGCAGAGAGGGGGACATAAGGGTGTCCTGAAGGCTTGGGGGCCAACAGGGCAATAAAAACAAGCCAACTGTTCTTTCATTTTCTCTTGCAAATCTCATTATTTTAAAGGCTGTTCCCTGATTTTTTTCCAGAGTCTGGAAGTCTTTAGGAGACCTGAATGCTTGGAGTTGACCACGCTCTTTCTGTGTGTTTTTCACCTTCAGTGTTAGCGCTGTATTTTCCTTTGGAGATGTTAAATAAAATGTGCAGCTCCAGTCCAGCTGACTAATATTTCAGGTTATCAAAAATGACAACGAAGGAAGGAAAGACCTCCAGGAGGGGGACAGAAATCCGTGTGAGTCACTAAGAATGGTGCACATGCACTTCAATCTGAGTCTGAAACCACAAAATAGTTTGCCCCATTGCAGTGGGGTGGGAGACCATTACCATCCTTTGGGCTGTGGGGCTGCCTGGTCCCCAGGTCATCACCACTGCTTATCTCTACAGCTCCCTCCTTGCTCCCAGAGGACCCCCTGGGTACAGACAGGTGGCTGAAGGCAGCAACCCTGCGCTGAGCATCCATGAGCCAAAAGGGGAGGTTTGGAAATGTTGGCCGATGCTTCTTGGTGCCATTGGCAGATGGAAGGGTTTAAGAGGATAGGGTGCCAGCAGCCTGAGGCTGTACCTCTGTGTTGATGGTACCTCTTCCACCATCTCGGCTGGCATCTGGAACTGAGTGCTGCCATTTCAGTGCCTGCTTGGTGAAAAGGACTGCTTGGTTTTTGGTGCCAAGCCTCTCCTCTGCTTGTGCCCCCATCCCAATCCGTATGGTAATGCTGGCGGTTCATGGGTGGTTGGGGCACACTGTGAGGCTGGGAGAGAGCACTGAGATCTCTTTTTCCCTACAAATGTGAGACTTCAAATGGGCAGCGCTATCTGTAATGGTTTGGGAGCACACTCATGGCTGTGTGACAGCTCGCTACTTGGAAGGGGCAGAGCCAGGGATGTCCTGTCCAGGTGGGATGCCCAGCTGAAGTGTCTGCTGGGGGCTGGGGGTGATGGTGCTCCAGGAGGGACCTGTGAGGAAATCCACCACCAAACTAACACAGAGCTCTACCCTGTGTGAGTAGTTCAGTGCATTTAAGAGCTTCTGTCCATTCAGTTCCTCTGTGTGAGATGGCTTATTTCTTGTGGGCAGGAGAGAAACCAGCCAGAGAGCAGCTAAGGGAGCATCTGATGTTGCTGGGTGCTAATGGTGGGAGGCCTGGCTGCCTTTTGGCCATCCCGGTGCTTCTGTTTGGCCCTCCTGACACAAGCCCCAAAAGTACAGAGACAATTGGCTCACGGTGATGTGAGAGACAACCCCGACACGACCCTGCGGCAATAGTAGGGAACAGAACGTCCACGTGGAACCGAGCCCCAAGCCGACACGCGGGGAGATGACGCAACGAAGGTGAAATATCAAAGGGAGAAGGGAAGTGCATGGCAGGAGCAGGGGAAGTGGAGGAGAGAATAGCCGGAGCTGACCTCAGCGGGGCGGGAGTGGGGTGGGAGCCCGGCCACAGGCATGGAAGGGAAATGGGAAAAGGATACAGCTGGGACTGGCTGCAGCCGCCCGCCATCCCCGTCCGGTCCCTGCGCACCGGCACTCATTGCTCTGCCCCAGTCCTTCTTCCTTCTTTCCTAAGGGCACGGTGTATCCAACCCTGGCTCCCCACACCTTGGCTTTTCTGGAGGCAGCACAGACCAGGATGCAGCTGAACCTTCCACTGCCAGCAGCATCACAGCAATGGGGGGCTGCCTGATGAGGAGCAGGAGCTGTCCCGGCGCTGCTGCTGCCCCTGGAATGCTCTTTGTGCCCGGGGACAGCTGACACGTTTGTCTTGTGTTTTTGGTTTGGTTTTTTTTTTGCATGCAGAGTTTTAATTTTAGCTAGGGGGGAAAAAAACAACAACAACCCCCCCAAAACACACCCTGCCTTTAAACATGAGTGCACGCAAAGTTTTCATGAGCAGCTCTCCATGGAGTGGAATTCTTCTCTTCCTCACAAAACTGCCTGGTTCTAAATGAAGGGCTCCTCAGGACCTTCTGCTTTTCCCCCTCAATCTTCAGTGAAAGTTTTTCTTTCCCTGGGTCGCCCTGCTTTCCTCCCAGAGATAGATTTGCTCTTTCGGTAGCAGCAAATATAGGGAATGTGGGTTGGTTTGTTTTTTTTTCTGGAATGTTGGGCTTTTTTGGAAAAAAGAAAAAAAAGATGAAAACTGTTCTAGAAGAACTCACAAAAATGTCCTCTTTGAACCCACTAGAATGGAATGGAATTAATAAGGTCAAGTGTTTCCCCCTTTTCCAAACCAGTTCTCATCTGTTTTAAGCTTTTGATGTGGAAGGATTGGGACATTCAAGTGCCAGAGGTGACTCTTACTCTTTCTTAACCCAATGGGGAGAAGATTTCCATCCCAGCTGAGTCTTCCTTAGGGGCTGGTGAGGAGCCCTGAGAGCTGGTGCTGCTATTGCCACCCAAAAGCCAACGTCAGTAGGGCTCCATGCTGCAGCCCTCTCCCCAGTCTGTTGTAGGGATGCTCAGAAAGGTGGATGCTCAGAAAGGTGTAGGGTTGGGGTGGATGCCCAGACTTGGGAGCAGCACAGCAGAATCCTTGGGTCTTAGGGCCCTTTTGTGGCTCTCCTGCATGCTTCTTGGCATCCTTGGGGAGCAAAATGTATCCCTCTTTGTGCTGGGGTAAGGGTTTTTTTTGTTGTTGTTGTTTTTTGCTTCAGACATGCGATGAGTGTGTTACTCAGGCATGACTCGAGAACTTGTGAGCAATAAAGTCATCCTGAAGTCTGCCAAAAAAAATCTTCTTAGCACACCCACCTCATCACACGTTCCCACTGTAGCTACTTCAGCATGATCTGCTGCTGAAACGCGGCTACCTCGAGGGAAGGCTGTGGTGGCCATCTGGGAGCTCTCAGCAGTGGCACATGGGTGAACCCAGGCATGTCGGCACAGCACTACGCAGTGTCACCTGGCTGAGGAATGGGACAGTTTGCCAAAGGGATCTAAAATGTGGTGGGCTGGGGTTTTGCTTCAAAATCCAAGAGAAAACAAGGCTGGAAGGATGTGGGGATGTTGTGTAGCTTGGTGTAGTGTTCCTCCCACAGCCTAGTTTGCGTCCCACATTTGGGATTGTTGGCTTTCCCAGGTAACAGTGGTAGGATGAGAGGTGATGGCCTCAAGTTGCACCAGAAGGTTCAGGTTGGATATTAGGAAACATTACTTGTCTGAAAGAGTGGTGCTGCAGTGGCACAGCTGCCCAGAAGTGCTGGGGTAACCGTCCTGGAGGCATCCCAGAGCTGTGGGGATGTGGCACTGAGGGATGCATCAGTGGCCATGGTGGGGTGGGCTGGGGTTGGACTTGGGGATCTGAGAGGTTTTTTTTCCAACCTTGCCGATTCTGTGGTTCTCACCTTCTGAGGTAAAGACCAGCCTAAAATCCCATACGGTGAAGAGCTGTGGACCTTCCATATTGTGGCAAGACCTGCAGGGAAGAGACCTTCAGGGGAAGCTTATGGGCAGGAGCACTCATAGAGCCTCAGGTCCAGTGCAAAGCCCCACCAGGGCCTGGGCTCCACATCCCTGTACTGGCCACTACTGCCATTATGGGATGGCCATCAGTGGCGCTGTGCCTTCCCTGGGAAGGGAGGTGGCACGGAGGTATGTGCAAGCTGCTCCAAAGCAGGTGAGTGCTGCTGGCACTGCAGCTTGATGCCCAAATTCCCCTTGCTGAGGGCTGCGTGGAGGCCAGGTCTACTCTGGGAGAACCATCATCACACACCAGGTCTGGTGGTGGCTCCAGGGCTGAGATGTTCATGGGGTGGGATAATGGGATTCCATTGCTCACGGGGCAGGATAATGGGGTTCCCCTGTTGTTAGAGCAGGGTAATGGGGTTCTCATGCTCATGGGGAAGAATAACAGCGCTCCTGTGGTCAGAGGAAGGATCAAGGTGGGACATGAGGGCAAAGGATGGGGCTGGAGGAACGCGGGTGGGTGCCATGGGTGGGCAACGGGAGGTGGGTCCAGGAAGGAGCCCCTCACCTGAATGATCAGGGTAAAAGCCGCCTCCACGAAGGCCTCCTCTCCCCACCCATTCCCCGCCACGGGGCTCTAAATAATTGATACACTGATAAATAATAGATCTTGTATTTGCTCCTTCGCTTTTCTCTGCCGGGGCGTGTGCTGCATTAGGGTTACAGCGATGGGAGCGAGTGTGTGCGTGTGTCGGACGGGGTAGGGAGCTCTGCAGAGGGGAGAGCATTCCGGGGAGATAAAGGGCTGGTTTGATGTGTGTTCATGTGGCGGGGCTGTTTTGCCTTGCATGCCTTTCTCTTTTGCTTTATTTTTTTCCTGGAGTGAAGCCTGGCGCCAGCAGTCTGGAACCAGCCTGACAAGCTTTTGAGTTATGGAAAGGGGGAGGAGGGGGGAGGAGGGAGAAAGAGGGAGCGAGAGAGGCAGGGAGGAGGAGGGTGAAGGGAGAGGGAGGCAGCTGGGATGTGGATTATTAGGGGAGAACAAGAATACACACAAGAGGCTGGTGGGGTGAGGGCTGGGGGTACTGGGGCTAATGGGGAGGGGACGGAGCTGGCTGCGAGCAAACGTTTCAAAGGAGAATTTTTTTGCACGGGGGGAGAGGGGGAATTGAGTCATTTTGGGCATGAAACGCAAACCTCGCCGCTGCAAGGAACAAGGAAGTTTTTTAAAGCTCCAATTAAAGGGCTTGGAGAGGTCCGGGGCTTTTAAACAGCCTTGGGAAGGGGGGGGGGTCCTGGCTGGCGTTCAGGCTGCCGTCCCATCAGGACATTCCTTTCTGCTGAACGCTGCTGCTCCCGGCCCTCTCCTCCTCCTTTTCCAAGCTGCCGTCGAATCCTTTCCAACTCCCGCGTCCGAACCCGAAGAACTTTGCTCCGTTTCATCTCTCGCCGCCCGCCTCTCCCCCCATCCGTCCTCCCCTCCTTCCCCCCCCCCCCCCCCCCCCCTCCCGAAAGCCCCGGGCTGTGCTCGGCGCTTTGATCACGAGCTGCTCGCATAGAAAGCCCCCGGCCCCAAGGATTCGTGGGGTCCTGGGCACGCAGCTCCGGAACCGGCAGCACCTCCGGGTGTGCTCTGCCAAAATCCCCCCCCCGGGAGGATGGACACCCCCTCCTGCCGTCACCTCGCTGATGGAGGAAGGCAGCTGCTTCAGCGGGATGGTTGTTGAGGTGGTGCTTGGTGCTAGGAGCTGGGGGAGGAGGGTTCACTGCACTGCGGTGGGGTTTTGGCCCCAAATCGGAGAGGGTGGAAGCAGCCGGTTGGGGCAGCAAGGGGTTGGCCTGGGCAGAGCGTTTGGAAGGTTCCCATTGGGGACCCCAAGCAGGGGGATGCGTGAGCTCCATCGGGAGCCCATTGTGGCTGTGGAAGGGTCCCAGTGGTGCTCATGCATCATCCTATCTGGGTTTCCCATTGGGTGCCCATGCATCCCCATTTTTGGGGTTCCCCATTGGGTGCCCACGAAGGCTGCTCAGAAGCTGCTCCAAGGTTTTCCACAGCTCTCGACATCCCATGCACAGAGCACATGCAGTGTTTGGTGCAGCTCCATGGCACATTTCCCTCCCAGGTACCCTCTTGTCATTGCCATGCCAGCCCATCGCTGTTTCCGAGCCCTGGCACACTGAGAAGCTGCTTGCCCATGGGAGGAAATTCAGAGTGCTGGCAAGGAGATGGGGATTTGGAGCTGCCTTCACATGGGCTTTATTTTGCTTGGTTTCAGCACAGCCTATTTAGCTCCAATGACTGGGGAATGTTTGGGAGAAAGGAGTTCTTTGTTACAGATTGAAGAGCCTTAGGTCCTTGAGTCAGCTTGTGCTGAGACAGTACGTGGGCTCTGAGAAGTTGAGATATCCGAGGGACAGGCAGATTTTACACTATACCTCTAAAGGGAAGAAAGAGAGTTGGGGTTCATGCACCCAGCTCCCAAACAACATCCAAGCACTGTCAAGCACCACCGCCATCTGCCAAGGCTTTGTCTTTGCAGAGGAGATGCAGGGGGAACACCCAATTTTCTGAAGCCTCCATTACAGGTTGCCTACGAGCTGCAGCTCTTAGGAAAAACACTTCTTTCTCTGGGTTTCCAGGAAGCAAAATGTTGCCCTCCGCTGTTTGCAGCATATCTGGAACAGAGAGCTCACTGCCTCAGAGCCCAACTGGTGCTTTACTCTGGTGCCACATCCCCAGCAATGCCCAGGCTGGCCCAGGGTCAGCCCCTGCCCTAGAGGTGCACTTCAAACCCACGGGAGGTCCTGTGACCTCTTGACTGCCTCCAGCCCATGGGCACACACCTGGCACCTCAGCACAGGCACTTTGCAGGACTGGGCATAAGTTTGGGTTTAGTTTGGACAGATTTGGGTCTGCTGAATATCAGTCTCTTCACACTGCGTGTTTCATAAGCAATCCCAAGCAGCAAAGTTGTGCTTCCTTAGACCTTGATTTCTCCCTTTTCTTTCATTTCTCCTTTGCAACTCTCTGACCTCTTTCAGGGAACTACTGAGACACACTGGCAGACTCATCTTCTGGTTCCACCTTCCTGGAGATGCAATGCAGATGGATCCAGAATGCAGGTTAGCTTCCATAGACCTCCAACATCTAACTGCTGGAGTCTTCAACTAGCAAACAGAGGGAATGATTGCTCTTCTTTGCAGTTGTGGAAATGGAGCCATGGGTGAAAAGAGTCAGATATTAGGGCAGGAATCTCGGCTGTGTGACATGGTTTCACCCAGAAACTTTTGCTGCGTTAGCTCTATTGGCACTCTTCATCTCTGGTTCTTGAGATGCTGCCGAGAGGGAGGTGACCCTCATCCCTTTCCTGCCCAGATGGTAGCAGGAGCAAGCAGGGACAGAACTGGGGATACAGACCTGTGCCCAAGCACCTCCCTGCTCACACAGCATGAGCGTGACCACCAGAGGTGGCAGGTGGAAATCAAACGTAATTTGGGACTGTTGGAGCCTGGGAAGAGTGAGATGAGTCCTGGTGGGGAGACCAGCCTCACCTTTCATATTCTAATGCCTTGCCTTTGCCTGATTTGTGAGCTCTGGGGAGTCCTGCTGGGAATTCACTCGAACGGAGGCACACGCTGCCGTCCCTCGGTAAATTACACAGAGATATAATGAAGGAGGAGAAATCAGTTACTCTGTGACTGCGGCTCCCCAGGGGACCTTAATTCAAATATTTGTGGAGCTGAGCAAGTGGGGCGTTGGGGAGCCGTGGAGTTGGAATGTCTTCCACAGGTTTCTGCAGGTGGTTGGTGATGGCAGGGCTGTGCACTGTGCGGTGGGATCCTTCCCCAAAGGGCTTTGAGCTCTTGGTAGTATTAGCCAAGAGGAAGGTGATGAGGAAATATGGGAGCGTTGGTGCTGCATCTTCCTTGAGAGCAGAGGTGCACATGGTGGTGGTGGTTGGGATGTTTGGAATGACTGTGGGGTGATGGGGATCTGCCCATGGCTCTGCATTGCCCCAAGGGCTGTGACCCAGATGGGGATAGCTCAGTCCTTGCCATGTTTCCTCCAGCTAGATGGGAGCAGGGCATGTGTGGGTTTGAGAAGTGTTGGGAACTCTTCTCCACCACTCACATGGCCACTACGTTCAGTAGGGATCATAAGAAGTGTTCCACGCCACGTGGCAGCGGGTGAACCCCATACTGCTCAACTCAGGCATGAGAAAATCGATTTACCTCCAGCTCCACTGCCAACCTGTGCCTTCAGTGCGCCCACAAACCGGGCTCACAGGGCATGCCTGACACAACAAGTCCCACTTCACCCTGACAACCCAGGCTGTGATTCAGTGGGGTCCCACACCATCAACCCAGGTGCTCAGAGACACCTGTACAGCCACGGTAATGCACGCAAGTGTGAGCACACGCTCCTCGCACGCCTGCTCGCACGTGCATCAGCTCTGCTGGCAGCGCCGTGCCGCTGCGCTCCCATGCCGACATCCCGCACCGAGTGCACGGCACCGCGTTTGCACACACACGCTCGCTCCAAGCAGCACGGCTGAGCTTGGTCCCGGGATGCCGTGTACAATGGGGGCAATCCCACTCACACCCACACCCGCGTGCGAAGCCCCCACGCCCTCCCCTTGCACACACAGCACCTCGGGTCGGCACGCACACGCGGTACGGATCTGCGGCACGCCAACTGTTGGGAAAGGGAAAAAAAAAACCCACACAGATTCAGCCGAGAGAGAGAGAGAGGGGGAAAGAAAGAGAGAGAGAATGACAGACTGCAATCCCCCTTGAGTGCCTATCCTCATGAATATTAATAAGATGGTAATTAAAATGCAGGGACACAGCAGGACGGATGCAGGCGCTGCCTTCGGAGCGCTGGGAACGGGGGGAGCGCGTCTTTCCAGGCAGGTTTTGATTCCGTTCTCTGATGAAAAGAAGAAAACGGAGCCTTCAACTTTAATCAGTTTAGAGTTTTTTTGACACGACATATCTTTAATTGCTGATATTTCTGCTCTCCTCAAACCCAGCTCTACCGTCTCCAGTCTAACCAGAGATAACGAACCGCGGTGAAGCGCCGTGGATTCGTGCCGTGTTTACGCCTCGACTTGTTTGCTACTTTGCTGGGGTTTCACTTCTTTGCCTCAGGTTGGAGGGCACACCCAGCAAGGGTGGGGGGCTGGAAATGGAAGCCAACATCTCTTTGTGTAGCCCCCTCCTCATAGACTTCCCCTATTGCAGCCGTAGGGAAACCAACCTCTTCTGGGTGCTCATCTCCTCTTCTTGGCCAAGGCTTCCTCTGGAGGATGCTTGGGGCAGGCTCACAGATCTCTGAACGAGGGGAACTGAAGTGTTGCATGCTTTTGGTGAAGATCATCCACTGGCTCTGATCTGTGGATGGAAGAAGGTCCGATGGGTCTCGTCCATGGATGGAGAACAGTGTTGATGGGAAAATGAAGGAGGAGTGTTGGTTGGTGTCTTGGGTGTGAAAGTAGGACCAGGTCAGCACAGAGATGTGGATGATGTAGGAGGGGCTTTCTGGCAAAGTGAAAAAAAATAAGGACCCACAAAATGCTCCATACTAATATGACTATTTAGTTTAGGTTAAGCCATAACGTTTGGTTTGGACAGAAAGGTTTTTTGTTTCACTGTGTTTGGAGGTGGCTTATTTTCTTTAGATCTCCTCTTTTACATTGAAGTAATCTTTGAGCTGAAAGCAGTAGGTTAGCTGGAATTAAAAAAAAAAAAAAAAAAAAAACTTTTAGAAAATGCCCAAATACAATTTGTCATGCAAGTGATGGAAGATGGTTTGCATTTTCAAACCTGCCCAGCATACACACCATGCAATATCCCTGCTGGAAAAGCAGAGCTGCAGCACCCTGGAGCTCTCGAGGTTTTGTTGTGCAGCAGGGCAGTGCTGGGGTATAACGAGGCCTTATCAGGTTGGATATTAGGAAAAACTGCTTCTCCAAAAGAGCAGTGCTGCGCTGGCAAAGCTACTTAGGAGTGATGGGGTCACTGTCCCACAGGTGTTCCAGAGGAGATGTGGCACTGAGGGCTGTGTCAGTGGGCGTGGTGCAGTGGGATGGAGTTGGACCTGGGGATCTGAGAGGGCTTTTCCATCCTGCATGATTCTGTGACTCTTCTCTATCACAGACCTTCCCAGAGAGGTGTGGGATCCCCTTCCCTGTACCCAGCACACACTGTGGGATGCCTGCTCAGCCCAGCTGACCACGGAGCACCTTTGCCATGAAGCCCCAGCCCACTTCCCATACCCCATGGGCAGCAGGGGGGTCTCCCTGTCGTCCTGCCCTACAGCAAAACTGCTCCATACTGATATGAGCTGAAGCCAAGACTGATGGTGAGCTGCCACAAAGCCAGTGTGTCAGCGTGCATTCCTGCCCATCAGGGTGTTTGCTTTTCCATCCTTTTTAATGCATTTCGCTGTGGCAGGATTGATGAGGGGGTTATTTGCGTGTCCCTTCTTGCCTTTCAATAGGGTGGGTGTTGCAGCTTGTGCATGGGGTTGGACCCCTCTTCCCGAGCAGGAGTGGCTCTTACATTGGCTTTCCTGGGCCATTTCAGAGCTGGGAAACATGAGGATTTCTGGAGGATATGGAGGGGAAGGGCAGGTGGGGGACAAAGAAATGGGAGCTCAGTGAAGGGGACAGCAGAGGAAGGTGTCGGCAGATTGGGACCAGCCAGAGCTGGGGGGAAACAAAGCAAAGCTGCTTTGGGTGTAATTTTTAGTGGCGGAAAAAGTCATTTTTATTATTTTTTCTTTTTTTTTACTGCTTCCTTCTCCTCCTTCATTCTCTCCTTTCTCCTTTCTGCAGTGCTAAAACACTTTGAGAACTGAGAAGGGCACGGTCTGAGCCTCCCCTCAACCCCACACCTCCCAACACTGCCGTTAAATCTGTGCTGAAAAAAGGACCAGCAAATATCAGGTTTGCCACGCGGATGCACTGACAGGGTTGGGGCACTTGTGGCAGGGACAGCCCAGAGTGCCAGCGTTGGATGCGCCCAGCAAGGGCAGGAGTGCAAAACCCCACGGTAAACGGAAGGAGAAGGCGTTGCTTTGCTGCTGAGAAAGAATTTAGGTGGCAGGGATGAAACAGAGAAGTGCTGTGCAGGGAGTGGTGCTGGGGCTGGAAGGCCGTGGGAGGGAGGTAACAGGATGGCCCCGGGTACCGCTTCCTCATGGCACCCCTCCAGCCGTCCCCGTCACCCCCTAGTCACATCCTGCTTGCGCTGGCTCCCGCCTCATCCTGCTGCCTGCAGTTTCTCAACCCCTTTCCCTCCTGCCAGCACTTTCTGGCTGCTGGGGTTGCTGTGGGGCAGCGGGGCTGGAGGCAGCTCTTGGAGCACTGGGAGATTTAGGATCGACGTGCTCCATCCTCTCCTGTTTAACAGCAGAACTGCCATTTAAGGGAGGGTTTGGAGGAGACATCTTTCTCTTTCCAAATCCTTCTTGCCAGCATAGCCCCCATCCCACAGACCCATGATGCAGCATGGAGCATCCCGGCACCTACGGGGTCCTCACCCTTCCCTGCTCTTCCCTGGGTCCTCGCTTTGTCCCCAGTGCCCTTTCCTCCTCTGCAGCCCCGTCTCCAGAGGGGCTGTGTGCTGTGGGAAGGATCACATCCTGCTGCGGGACGCTCTGTGCCCTGGCAGGGTGCAGCTGGAGCTGGCACTGCTCTGCTCCGGGCTGAGCTGTCCTGGCCTCCAAGTGCTTCTGCAACAGCCAGGAGATCTCAAGGGGAGTTCTTAGTGGAGAAGGGAGATGCTGCAGCATAGCAGCAAGCTGGAGCTCTGGGGAGGGAGGAACTCTGCCACGGACTTTCTGGGCTAACCTTGGTCAAGACAGCTTT
This sequence comes from Perdix hodgsoniae, assembly GCA_035772895.1. Taxonomy (NCBI): domain Eukaryota; kingdom Metazoa; phylum Chordata; class Aves; order Galliformes; family Phasianidae; genus Perdix; species Perdix hodgsoniae. The sequence continues at coordinate 4,825,292 of JAPSGF010000020.1, read as the reverse complement.
CTCCCGCATGTTTTTGTTGTTTTTTTTTTTTACCCAAACACAACGCTGCCTTTGCTCGCTGTGCCGGTGCAGAGGCTGATTCCCAGCACCCCGGAGTAGGGCTGCTGGCTGCTGCCACAGCACTGCACTGCAGCAGCTCTGAGCTCAGCGCTCTGTGCTCGGGGTCTCAGCCCCATTGCGAAGCTGCTGCCGCAGAGCTGGGACCGTTGGGACCCCCATCCACATCCTGCAGGTCCCCACTTTGCTCCATCACCCAGTGCTGAGGCCTGGAGCGAGCGGCGGGCTGCATCGCTTCGGGGTTTTGGGATGCAGGGAATGCAAGTGGGTGGGGGAGGCACTTCCACAATCCCCTGCTGTTAGGGAGCACAACACCCGGGGTGCTGCGTTTTGCCCCCAACAGAAGGCAGGGAACATACGGAGGAGATGGTTGCATCTGCCTGGGGCTCAGGGATGGGGCTGCTGGGCGCTGGCGTGGAGCATCCCTCCTTCCCCGTCCCTCTTCCCCACTCGCAGGGCAACGTGGCCACGCACGGAGCCAACCAGGAGCGATGCAAGGAGGGTCGCAGCTCAGCGGGGCAGCTCTGGGCTCCCCGCTCTTCCCTCCAGACCACGCAACGGTTAAATTCCTTTCCAGCTGAGCTGGCAAGCAGAGCCCGAGCATATTAGTCAGATCCCTGTAGGGGGTGGGGAGGAGGAAGGAGCGAGCAGCGAGGAGGGGCCGCAGCCCAGCGCCGGGCTGAGCTATTCTCCGGGGCGAGTGCGGGGAGGCAACGCAGCAGGAGTTGCTGCTTCCCAGAAACTTGATTATTTTTAACCCAGGAAGAAAAAAAAATAATAAAATAAAATAAAAAGGAAGGAAGGAAAGCGGGCAGATTAAAAAAAAAAAAAAAAAGAGTGGGGGTAAATCTAAAGGAACTGGAAAACATGAGGTTGGCGTCAACACACAGCTTTGCAGAGGGGAGAGAAGGGGCACAGAGGTTCAGGCTGCCCTGGGATGGGGATGGGGCACGGAGCCCCAGTGGAGCTGCCCTGTGGGGTGGAGGAGAAAGCAAGGTCTTCTTTCTCACATTGCTTAACCATGTGTAGATGGCAGCCTGGGCAAAGTGCAGAGACATCTCGGTGTTGTTCCCACTGCATGGCATGGCTGTGTTGGGTCTGAGATGCAGAGCCCTGGAGCGGTTGTTCCAAAGCCCCACAGCTGGAAGAGCACTGGGGATCTGCTGCCCCATGCCCAGAGCTGCACTGCGGGCACAGGCACTGCAGTGTGGATGGGACATGGTGCACAAAGTCCCCTTGTGAAGGTCAGATCTTTCCTGATCCAAACCCTCCCCATGTATTTGTATGACTTCAGCACCTGCACTTGGTTGGAAACTCAAGGTCTTCCATGGCTGTACCACCAGCTCAAAGCATTACAAGCCATGGGCCCTTCCAGGAGATATCTGGCAATCCCCCACTCTGCTGCCCAGGGTGGTACTGGGACTCCTGAGCTGCTGTTCTCAGCCCCAAACTGAGCTCCATGGGGCACACCACGTGAGGCCATGTCCTGTATCCACAGACACCACATGGAAACAAGGCCACAACCCTCCCTGAGCAGGTTCTTCCATGTTGGACTCTGGGACTTCTGCTGTCATCAGCTTTGCTCTGCTATGCCCAGATTCCAGATGTCCACATGATGGCATCTGAACCATCATCTCAATGGAGAAGCCCTTAGTTTTGAAGACACAGCCAGGCCAGGTCAGAAAGTGGATCCCGTTCCCCAAAGGCAAAGAAGTGACAATGGCAATCATTCATCTGAGCCAGACTGAGTTTGGAACAGGCAGCAGGCACCCCTCAAACTGCAGAGAAAACAAAACTCTTGACAAATGCACTGCTGCTTTGTTGGCTCCATGTGGGACTGTTGAAGGTCTTCGTGCTGGTTTGGTCCATGGCAGTGTCACCCCATCATGTCCCAGCACACTGCAGCTTCCCTGCCTCCAACAGGCTCAGCAGTGCATGCCCCATCCCCGGAGCTGCTCAAGGCCAGGCTGGATGTGGCTCTGGGCAATGTGATCTGATGGTTGGCAACCAGCCCACAGCACGGGGGCTGGAATTGGATGATCTTTGAGGTCCCTTCCAACCAAACCATTTTGTGACTCGATGAAAACATGTGGCTCACTGCGTGCTAAAGCGCCGAGCCTTCCTCCTCACCTCTTCCTCTCCCAAACCCCAAGGGCCTTCAGTGGAGAGCTCCCCCACACTGGCACAACCAAGGGCCCTGGGGATGGGCCAGGAACTGCTTCCACCCCACAGCTGCAGCAGGATGGGGCTCGCAGCATCGCCCGCCCCACTGCACGCCCACAGGGCTGGGGTTTGCCGGGGGGCTGGGGTGGCAGAGGGCCCTCCGAAGAGCCCCTCTTGCTGCAGGCAGCCTAGTGCACTGCTCGCAGGGTATTTTTTTCTTCCTCGCTCTTTGTTAAGCTCCCTTTCAGCTGAAATGGCAATGCCTGGGTGTTCTGAGCTGACAATAATTGCTGCAGTCTAGACACTGTCTGGTATGAGGCACGGGGAATCAAAGAGGCCCCTTCTCTCGCAGCGACTTTCACACATGCTCCCTTGCTTGGGCTCCTTCCTTCTCCCTCTCCCATGTTCCCTTGGTCTTTGCCTTCTTCTTTTTTTTTCTTTTCTTTTTTTTTTTATTGCTCCCCTCTATCTGCATCGCACAGAGCTGGAGGAGAAGCGTCAGCATCTTCCCCCACGCGTGCTCCCTCTCCGCCGTCTGTTCCATGCTCCCCCTCTCCCTCTCTCTCTCCCTTTCTCATCTGTCTCCTCTCTCTCCTTCCTCCACTCTTACCTTTATGCTATTCCCTTCCTCCCAAAGTTAGCAGAGAAGTGAGAGGGTGGGGGCTGGCTCTGCAGGAGTTTAACTCCTTCCTTACCCTCTCGAAGCTCTCCCCTTCCTGCTGAGCCCCTCCTGGCTGTGGGAGCCCCTACCCACCCCACCCCTGGTGCCTGGTTGTGCTGGAGTCAGATGCAGCCTCATGCCCTGATACCATGGGCATGGAATCATCCCTTCCTGCACCATTCCTTGGCCAACAGCGTGGCCAATGGGACGGGGTGTCCATTGGGGTCCCATAGGAAGGGGCGTCCATTGGGGGCCCATGGGAAGTCCCCCACGTCTCAGCATTGCAGCGGTGCAGAGCTGGGGAGGTGCTGCAGCTCCTCCATCACCTCCATGCCCAACAAGAAGGCAGCCAACGTGGGAGATGTGGGAGAGCACCTCGCTGCTGCACCTCCACTGGTGGGCGCACACAGCGCTCAGGAACAGCAGCTGTTCCCCAACAAATATTTGCTGGGGTGCAGATGTGTCCCAGCAGCAGGGAACCCATCGCTGCCTCTTTGGGTACTTGGGTTACTCCTTCCACCCACAGCAAAGCAATGGGAGATCTCCAGGCATGCACCCAGACCTCTTGAGGTGCTGCCTCAGTCTGTGTGTTGCTGGTGTTTCATTGGGATGCCGTGTTGCAGTTCCAATCATGCCCAGGACTTATTGTGCTATAATGCTATTAACAGATCATTTCTAGCTCACTTCTGGACTTCTCTTAATCTCTGCTCCCTGCTCAAAAAGTCGCTTTTTCTGCAAAGCCCAACTAAATAGCACTGAATTCTCATATGTGTGTTTCGATTGCTGTCAAATGCTTTCACTGGAGGGGAAACTGAGGCAAGGCACAGGGCAGCCATCTGCCAGCCAGCAGGTCCCCCCCATGGGATGAGAAGCTGCTCTGCAGCCCCGCTTGCATTGCCCAGCATCCCAGTGGCAGCGGTGCTGCTCGCCTACCACGGGAAAGTCGCATTAGGAAAGTATGCAATGTATTTTTAACTGTCTATAATGCAATTTAGCAGCTGGAAACGAGGACGAAAGCCAACCCTGTGTGACCAGCCAGATCTTTGCCGTCCATGAGCAAGCACTCGGTGGACATGGTGTTATTCTGTCAGGCTGGGGACCTTGTTTGGGAAAAGGACAGGGAAGGGCCGTGTCCTCAAAGTAGGCTCTGTCTCCAGCCAAAGGGTGATGGAGCTTGGGGACCTTGCTGGGGCAAAGCACTGCTGGTGGTGTGACAGAGCAGGAAAGGAGACAGCCTCAGGGGAGGGAAACAACTGCTGGAGGTCAGCGGCAGAGCCAGGAATAAAATCCAGGTGTGCTGAGCTGGCGCTGGGTTTGTATTCCCACACGTGGGTGCGTGCAACACTGCTGTCCCCAGGTGCAGAGAACAGCTTCCCAGTGCCACCGGTGCCCTGCAGAGCTCCATTGCAGGCTGTGAGGCAACAAATCTGCAGGATTTGGGGGGAGAGATTTGGGGTCTCTCTGTTCCCTGGAGCATCCCACATAGCACTGCTGGGTCCGGGTCCTGCTGAAAGGATGCTGATAAGGCAGCGAGGTTAAAAACACTGCCTTTATTTTGAAGCTTATCTCCAAATCCTAATGAAAACAGATGAAGAGGGAAGGCAGGGACATCGGAGGTGCAGTGGGGCTGGGGCTGGGCAGTGCTGTGCTGTGCAGCAGAATGTGGCTGGGTTGGGAGTCCAGTTGGCTCCAGCATGAGTGGGGAGTGTGAGATTACAGTAAAGCTTTGGGGCAAACCCAAGGAGCTTGGGCACAACTCTTGGGTCCCACACATGGGGGGAGAAAAGCTGGAGTGGCTGCAGTCCCCCTTCCTGCCCCACCAACACCCTGCAACTGAGAATCCACTCTTAATAAGGGGCTCGATGAGGAAGAAAAACCTTGAAACCAAAGAAACAAGGGAAGGAAAAGGGGAAAAAATCCTTTGCAAGGGGCAATGAAGAGGGAACGTTGGGCAGGTTGGGATGTCTGCCCCAGCAGATGTCCCATCTCTGAGTGGCATCAGCTGCAGCCTGGGGCAATGCTGTAGGAGAGCACTGGGGGCAGGAGGTGGGATGGAGGAGGGGAGCAGCGAGCTGCGGGGAAGCCGTAGGAAGGTTGCACCGAAGGAAATCCTTCCTTGCCAGATTTGGGACACCCCCCACATAGGGGAAGCGACACACGCCCTCCATCGCCGCCGTGTGACACAGGGCAGCGTCTGGGTGACCCACAGCAAACTATGGGGAGGGGGGCACAACCCCATCTGTCCCCATTCAGAGCTGCGCTGTGGGGCGCACACCCCCATCCCTCTCCTGTCCCCATAGCTCAGCGCTGCGGGACCGTAACGTGATATTTCCCCGCGCGTCCCCCGGAGGGTTTTTTCCATTACACAGAACGGAGCTGCCTGCTCGCCCGGCTCCCCCGCCTGCAACCTCTGGCACCGCTTTTCCAGCGGCACATTGTGCAAATGTAACCTTTCAGCAAAGCCACTCCTACGGCAGGAAGCCGTGGGGCCTCGGCTGCTGCCAGGAACGCAGCCGGCTCGGAGCTGGAAGGCAGCCCGTTAATCAGAGCCGGCTGACAGCAAAGCACACATCCTGGGCAACAGATTTCTGCTCCCGCTCCCTCGCGCTCAGCCTCGCCTCGCCGTGCCTGCATCGCTCCTGCTCGGCTGCTTTCTGCCAGCCCTTCTGCCTCCCCCTCCTCTTCCTCCTCCTGGGTGTCCAGCAGGGTTTGCTCCTTGCAGGAGGCTGTGCATGGGGACAGCTACCAGCCTGGGGGTCCTGCTGAGGATGGGGGCTGGGGGGGGGGGTGTTTGGTGGGGCTGTCCCCTGTGGTCACAGCACCCACAGGACCCCCTGCAGACAGCACTTCCAACCACACCTCGGCATTGTACCCATCACCGTAGGGCAGCGCTGGGCTCATGGCGCTGTCCTGGCTGATGGAAACCCATTGTGGCTATGGGGTGTGGGGCCACGGGGTGTGGGGCACTTCCAGAACCCCCAGCCCTCCCCAGGCCCTGGGGACACCCAGCCCTGTGTTGCAGACAACTTTGGGGAAGTGCTTTGCCCGCCTCCAGCTCACCAATCACAACCAAATGGGAGCTTTTCTATGAGCTCAGACAACATGGCAGGATTCTACTTGGCTCATACCTGAGCCTTCTCCACTTACATCTGCACTCCTGCCCAGGTGAAGCCCAGCAAAGAGCAAAAGGTGAAGAAGAAGCCCCACCATTGCTGTCCCCATGCAATGGGCTCTGTATCTTTTGCATCTGGTTTCTTCCAGGACTTGAAACACGAAAGTGCTGCATTGTAGTGTCTGTTTTTGTGTTGTTTCCAGCCCAGCTGGAAGCAGGAGGCACTAGAAAATGGAGAGATGGGGGTAAAAAAAAAAAAAAAGAAAAAAGAAAAAAAGAAAAAAATCGATTTGGCAAGAGTCCATCCTCCTGCCGAATCCACCGAGCCCAGGATGCTCGTGCCTTGCTCATCCCAACCCATCCTCTCGTGCCCAAATGGCTTTGGGGATGCTGCACAAAGCATGGCCCCAGTGCTGGCGTCGAAGCCATCCCCGCATTTATTTCACCTTTTCCTCTGGTTGCGAATTGTCCGGGAGCAGATGGCGATTTTCTCAAGTGTATCCGTTATTCGAAGTCGCTCACCGAGACAGGGATGGCTCACACAAACCCGGCCCCCCTGCAAAGCCATCATTTGGTCTTTCCATCTGCCCAGCCACTGCGTTCGGTGTGGGTTTCAGCCAGCTCCGTGGGGCAGAGCGGGACGGTGCGGCCCTACACGGTCATCCCCTTAACTATGGGACATAGAGCCGTGACGGCCAGGGCGGCTTGGGGGTGGAAAGCAATCCCTGGAGCTGAGGGAACCCTCTCCTTATGAGCCCCTGAATGGGCTCCCAGGCCCATCTGCTGCCACATTCTGGCTGCGTTTTTCCATTTTCCCTTCCCAGTCCTCTCCTTCTCCCCTCTGCAAAAGCAGCCATGGGGCTGGGAGCTGCCTTGCAGGGATGGGGCAGTGCGCTGTAACCGGAGCCCATTGGGACCCCCTGCGCAGCCCCACGCCAGGAATGTTGCGCCGAGGGGGGCTGCCAAGGGCTGACAAAGGGGGAACCGCTTTGAAATGCAGCTTGCTCTCCCTCCCCCGTGGCTTAAACAAATACCCCCCGGCTCAGGGTGTCCCTCCCACAGCCTTTTGTTGCCAAGCTTTTGCCTGGGGTGTGGAGATGGGGCTGGGACCCCCCCAGCCTCCTCCAGAACACCCATGTGGATGGGGTCTGGGATGCTGAGCGTGGGGCTGAGAGTGGCTCAGTGCCCCGTCACAGGGCCTGGGGACGCTCTCTGAGCCCCGCTGCCTGCGCTCCCTCCTATCCCATCCCCATGGCATCTCACCATAGGTGCAGTCTTTGAGTCTCCACATGGGAACTGTCATCAGCATGTGCCATTCCTGTGTGCCAATCCGCATCCAGCTTCCATATGGAGGGGCCCAAACCCGAAGCTTAGGGGTGTTGCAGAGCCCACTGCCACTAGGATTCCATTAAGGGATTTGTGATTTTGCATCCCCAAAGGTACTTCATGGAGTTTCCTTTCGGGGAAAATAGTTGGGGAAAATCCTTCGAGGGGGGGTTGAACAACCCCAAAATGCCCAAGGAAATGCCCAAAGACATGGCAGCCATTGTGCCATGCAAAAGAACCTCCTGAATTAACCACAGGGAAGGTGAAACTCAAAATGAACCCTTTGGAAACCAGACCCAGACTGCTCCAACCCCCCCCAAGGCACGAAGACAACAGAAGCCCCCAGCTGCTGCCCACATCCCTCCATGCTGCCCCAAAAGGTGGGAGATGCCCTAAGACACCCCAACCAGTGCCAAGGGGGCCACAATGGGAAGGTTGGGTTGGGGTTGGGCAGAGCCCGTTTATCCTCCTGCTTTTCGGGGTGGGTGCATGGGGGGGGACCCCAGGGGGGGGCACTCAGCCCTCCTCTGTCCACGGGATGGCCGTGGGTGAGCGCAGTGCTGGGCTGTGTCCCCAGGGAGCAGCGGCCCCGCAGCCCCGCGCCGCGCTCGTCACCCAGACAAGAGATCAATAACTAATTTCACTGCAGCAGCAGCGCGGGTTTTTTTCCAATAATTGTGAGCCGGCGGTTGGGAATGAGGCTCTCAGCACCGCTCCACACTAACCTGCGCCCGATCAATCGCCACACCGCTGGGGCAGCAGGAAAACTCATTTTTCTCTTTTTCTTTCCTCTCTCAGCCTCCTCCTCCTCCTCCTCCTCCTCTTCCTTCCACCTCTCCCTCCTTGGGCACAGCAGCTCCGGATCCGGCCCCTCACCTGGGGGGGCTGTGCTGAGTGTCCCCCACACTGGCTGTGTGCTGCTCGTCCCGTTTCCTGCGGGACAGACCCTGTGCCAAGCGTAGGGCGCAGCATCTGTCCTCATCCAGGAGCACTGTGGAGCTGTGGTTACGGAGCTGTGCCTTTCGGTGGCCAGCTGGTGCCTTTGTGTTGCCCATACATGTTCAGTGATGCAGTAGGAGATCTTTGGGATGCTGTGGGGTTGGTCTGATGCCGGCTATGAGCCTCGGCTGGGTTCCTCCCTTGTTATCCATCTCTTCAGCATCTGAGACCCCGCTGTGCCTCAGTTTCCCCGCACATATCTGTACCAGCTGGGCACAGCTCCCTGAGCTGCCTGAGGTCTCTGTGCTCTGGATCCCATCACACAGGACGTAGTAAAGAGCTCAGTGCTGGGCCCTGATGCCAATCTCTGGAGTCCCAACGTCCACACACCCAGAAAGCGTTGAGGAACAGCGTGATGTGCAGCATCCCCTGCTTGTGTGCTTTGTCCCAGCTTGGGGATGCTGCTAATGGGGGCGCAGAGCCCACCCTGAGCCCCGTCCCTCTGCTGGTGGGGCATTTCCATGTCCTTTTGGTGAACCGGCTCATGACTCCCATGGTTAATATTTGCCTTAACCCTCTTTCCACACATTGATTTGTATTTGCATTATGCCTTGGCCACAGTGCTCAGGAACACAGGGTGCTTGCAGGGCTCCCCCCCATGAGCACAGTGTCCCCCAGCCATGGTTAAGGTCATTCTTCATGGGTTTCCCAGCAGCACTGGGGCCTCCATCCTTTCTCTCCCATTTAATCCCATGAATTAAACACTGCCTTCACCGCAGAGCGCCGAGCGGTGCCGGCGTAATGTCCAAGTTTTATGACTTGCCTTGAAGGCACCTATTGATTGGGGTCCTCTCTGGATGATGGAGCTTTTAGCGCATCCTGGGCTGTCCGAGCAGGGCTGGATCCTCAGCCCGTGGGGCTCAGCAGCGCCGTGCCATCACATCCCAGTGCCCCATCTCTGTGGATCCCAGGGGGAGGCAGCAGGCAGGGGCCTCAGTGCCCACACGGCGCCTTTAAGAAGCCCACAACCAGCTCCAGGAACACGAGCTCAAGGTCACAGTGGGAAACCTGCGGACTTGGCAGCGAGGAGAAGAGAGCAGGCGGAGGGAAGGAGGAGGGAGGAGGGAAGCAGCCGGGGATAAAACCCAAATTCTGGCGGGGGAGAGGGGACGGAGGGGAGCAGGGAGGTGTGGTGCAGGGGGTTTCACCCAGGGGTGCCCAACTATGGCCCCTTGAGGCCCTGCGCCACGTCCCCTGGTGCAGTGCCCAGATGCCCTCTGGGAGGTTTGGGGTTACCGAAGGCACTGGGAATGAGGCAGCTACTCCTGGTCTGGGTTTGGAGATGCCCGATTTTAATTTTCATCAGCAGAATTAATCTGCAGAGCTGTTTCCCCCCCCTTCCCCCCCCCCTCCCCTTCCTTTCCTCGCTGGTTTCGACGGAGAATTTGATCACTTCTCCCAGGAGCTCGGCACCATTAACATTCACTCCTGGCGCGCGCGAGCAGCGCTGCATCGCCAAGCGCATCGCAGGCTGTAGGATGTGGGATGTGGGCACCTCGACCCCCATGAGCAGCCCCAGCCCTTGGCCTGGCACCGTCCTCACCCCCACCGAGCCAGGGAGGGGCTGCTTTATTTCTGTGCCTGGAAATGTAGGAAAATGAAGAGCGCAGAGTAGGACCAGGGGGTGCTGCCCTTCCCCTGCTCCCAGCCAGCCTTGGGCTCAGACCTGAAGGTGTCCGGTGGGTCCTGGCCTCAGGGTTTGCTCTGCAGCTGCTGGGACACCTGGGGCCGTCCAATACAATGGAAGCCAGAAAGCACTCTGGGGGTAGGATCCAAATCTTGCACCATTTCATGTTTTAAGGGATGTGAAGTGGTCACCCTGGGCTGCCTCAGAGTTGCATGAAGTTGTGGACTCTGTTTTTTGTTTCTTGTTTTTTCTTAGATAAAGGTTAATAAAGAATTAACTCATTGTTGTTGTTATTATTATTCCATCACTGTTGCTATCACTGTTACCGTTACCATTGCTGTTACTATTGCCATTGCTGCTATTGCTGCTATAGCTGCTATTGATGCTATTGCTAAAACTGCTTCTATTTCTATTGCTACTATTCCCATTTCTACTCCTATTCCTGTTCTCATTCCTGTTCCTCTTCCCATTCCCATTCCCATTCCCATTCCCATTCCCATTCTCATTCATGTTCCCACTCTTGTTCCCATTCCTGTTCCTATTCCTATTCCAGTTCCTATTCCAAACTGCTGCCCCTTGCATGACTTGCAGTTTCCCTGACACCAGCACAGCCCCACCTGGGATGATGCCCTCTGGCCCTGAGGTGCCCCCTGTGCTGCAGCAGCAGCAGGAGCTCCATCATCCCATCCATCAGTGTGGGGCTGCATCCTCCCCATGTAAGGCTGAAGGCCATTTTTCCCCTTTCTGGCTGTGGCCCCATGCATTGAGCCCAGCCACACTGCTCCTCGAGGGCACGGAGACATTCACTGAAGCGAGAAGCCAAGCGCTTTCTTTTTAGCCTCGCTTTAACAAGTATTAATTAACAAGAGAGTAAACACTAATCCCAAAATGACACAAACTGCGTTGCTTGAAACGAATGTTTGGGACCTGCCTGTGCTGGGATTTACAGCCACATGGGTTAATGGGTGCTAAATCATTGCTCAGACTGCAAGGAGGAGCTGAGCTGGCGAGGGGCTCTGCGTGCTGCTCAGCCTGGCATCGGCTGCACAGGGTGCTGGGGCCGTGCTGGGCTGTGCCATGCCATGACCTCCTCTGGTGGGAGGTGTGGATCCACTCAATGCTTGGAGAAATGGTGCCCCCACCCAGCAATGGCTTTAACCATAGAGCGCTGCAAGAGCGACCAGAGAGTCACCCTTGCCTACAGCCAACCTCCATCCCGTGCAGGGGAGGCTGGGGGCTGAAGGCAGGGATTCACACATCGTGAGAGAGGCTCAGGGAGGCAGGCAGGCAGGACAGATCCAGGCCGGGTTTTCTTCATTCTTTCTGCTCTATCGCGCAGGCTGGGGAGCTGCTGCCTGTGCACATGGTACTCCAGTCAGCCCTGCTCCAGGCTGAGCTGCACAGCCAGCGTGAGCCGGCACTGGGAAACTGCTTCATGTGCACACTGCATCCTCCCTGTGAACACATTGCATCCTCTCACTGCACACTGCATCCTCCCTGCACGCACACTGCATCCTCCCACCAACCGCTGCGTCCTCCCTCTGAGCACCGCATCCTCCCCATCGTGTTCACTGCACACTGCCTGGGGCAGGACCACAACAACGCACGGAGGACACTGGGTGCTCCATTCCCCCCCACGCTGGGAGGGCTCGCCTTCATCCCGTGCACTCAGCCCCATTTCGGGAGCGCTGGGAAGGGGTGGGTTGTGGAGGCTGCAGGGCTGGAAGCCCCTGTTCTGGAGATCGGCTCCCTGTGCATCGCCTCGCTGTGCCATTCTGCAGCGCCTCGCTTCCTATCATGGAATTTTAATTTGGTTAGTTGAGTTCTTTAAACAGTGTGAACTTGCTAAGTGCTTTGCATATTTTATACTCATGAGTAACATTTATCAAACAGAAAGTACAATTAATCAAATAAGGAGCTTTTGTAACCCGGAGCGGTTTCCCTTCGCCCTCATCTCACCCTCCACATCCCCTCCTCTCCCTGCCACTGCCCCATCTGGAAACACATATATACTGATATATATACACAGATACATATAGTACAAGTATTTTAAGTGTGTATAGATATATTTATGTCTGCAC